>CM077643.1:155990104-156217604 GCA_039707465.1 Rhabdophis nuchalis | reverse complement strand
AAAGTCTTCTCCAGATGTGATCTCTTCCCATCCTGGTCCTTTAGATCTTCCAACAATGCACCTCTCCTGACTATAATTGAATCCAGTCACCTTGTATCTGGTCATCATCTTCTCTTTCCTTCTATCTCTTCCTAGAATTATAGATTCCTTGAATTATCTAGAGCAGGGTGTTAAACTCCTGGCCCACGGGCCGGATGCGTCCCGTGCTTTCCATGCCCATGCCCATGCCCAGTTTAGTGAAGGGGAATTAAAGTCCCGATACGTCACGTGACACTGCCCTAACGACATGAGTTTGACACCCCTGATCTAGATCTTCAAACGATGTGTGCAGAATATGATAATGTGAGCCTGCTACAAGGAAGACTTTTGAGTTGATTTGCTCGTTTCCTTGGCTAGTCAAGATATTCTCAGAAGTCTTCTCCAACACCTGAGTTCAAAAACATGACAAGACCCCAGTTACACTTTTTAATTTGTGACATTCTAAATTTTATTTGGCGTGCTTCATTTGCAGCAGATAATGAACTAAAGTACTTGGAATAGCTCTTGGTTTCCCCACTTAAAAACTTTGAATGGGAAATGAGTCAAATATCAGGGGACTCCAGTGTGGGTGTCCTTTTAAAGCAGTGGCATGGCAGGCAGTGTCATTTTTCCATTAGTAAGGAGTAAGCAGCATGGCTGCAAACCTCATGCCAGCTATGAAGAGAAAGATGAGAAAAGCCATTAGTAAGTATTAACCACACACAGCTGTGCTGCCAGGTGCTTCAGGACAAGATGTCTGTTCATATGTTCTGAGACCTGAACCCTGGAGACAAAGAAAGTAGTCATTTACAGATTTCTACTCTATGGTGAGATAGCCAGTTTGGTCTTGTGGGCTAGAGAGGCTAGAGAAATTGTGAGTTCTAGGCCTGCCTTTTTTAGGCCCAAAGCCAGCTGGGTGACCTTGGGCCAGTGACTCACTCTTAGCCCTGTGAAGTAAGCAAGGGTAAATCACCCCTGAAATTTTGTTAAGGAAATTGCAAGAACTACAGGTAGTCTTCAACAACCCATGTTGTATTGTAAACAAAACCTTGATGAAACAATGATCGCAGATTCTTCACGAAGTTTATGTTCTGTAACGGTGGCACCATCATTATCTCTTGGGAATATACAAGGGGCAACTGCAAGAATTGAAATGAACAAGCAGAGAGCACCACCCCTACCAGTAATTCCATCCTCTTCTGTTGGGAAAGCTGAGAGAGAAGAAAAAATGCCAAGTGCGATTCCTCAAAGTTCATTGCAACAAGAAATAAAAAAGAAAAAGAGACGTGCTCCTCTTCCACCAACTCCTAAAATGCCAAACAGATTTGAGGAAATGGATAATAAAAGACAAAGTACAATTGATCCTTTTCAACTGTCATTTGTTGGCCATTTTGTTTCAACTGTCATTTGTCGGCCTTTTTGTTTGCCTGGAGAGATTCCTGTTGTGGCTGTCACTGTGTCTGCAGTCTGCATTCCACCTGGTGCAGGTGTTGGCACGGCGCTCAAACCAATTTCATTGTAATTTTATTACAATATTATTACAATGACAATAAAGATTATTATTATTATTATTATTATTATTATTATTATTATTATTATTATTATTATTATTATTATTATTATTATTATTATTATCATCGCAATTGAGCCCAAAATGTATGTGGTTAAGTGAGAAATGTGTTGCGTTTGCTCCATTTTACGAGATTTCTCACCACATTTGTTAAGTGACTCACTAGAGTTCTTAAATTAGTAACACAGTGAATCTGGTTTCCCCATTGACTTTGCTTGTCAGGACACAAAAAGGGATCACATGATTGCAGGACACTGAAAACTATCATAAATATGAACCAGCTGTCAAGCATCTGAATGTATGGTAAATCACGTGACCATGGGGGTGCTGCAACAGTCATAAATGTGAAAAATGATCATAAGTCACTTTTTTCAGTGGCATTGCAACTTTGAATGGTCACTAAATGAACCGTTGTAAATGGAGGACTACCTGTAGTCCAGGCACTCAACATGTGATGAAACAAAACTAGACAGTATAAATCTATGCTCCTACTGTCAATGGAAGGTCAACTCTTTGGATCAGTGATGGCTAACCTTTTTGTCTTTGCATGCCGAAAGCATGTGTGGGACCACACCCACAATGCAATGCATGCGAGACCCCCCCATGCTCTCCACCGCCCACGCATGTGCTTATGGGGGGCCAACCCAATTATGGACCTAGCAGGCCTCCTTAGACCAAAAATGGGGTGGGGGTGCACCACACACCCCACGGCCCGTTTTGGGTCTAGCAGGCCTCCCTGAAGCCTCCTGGGACCAAAAAAGATGTGTGGGGGGGCGCCCCCGCATATGCGCAGCAGAGACCTGAATATCAGCTGGCCAGCAGGAGGTGTGATGGAGCTGAGCTGAGGCGATGGCTCGCATGCCCGCAGAGGGGGATCCATGTGCCACCTGTGGCACCCGCACCATCAAGGCTCTTGGTAGTGTGCTTTGTTTGTTTGTATCCTGTCTTTATTCATTTTACCAATAATATAAGCAGTGAACATGTCCAGCACATCTTCCTGTTTGCCCCACAACACAATGAAATGAGTTGGGCTGAGAGACAGTGACTGCCCCAAAATCACCCAGCAGCTTTCATGGCTAAGGCAGGATTTGAACTCACAATTTCCTATCTCGTTTTGGTCTTCATCCCAGTATGTATAGTGGGGGCCAGTAAGTACATATTTTTCATATAGTTTAACATATTGAGCCACAAACCAATGAATTTGACTTTATTGTATTAGTATTAGTATTTATTAGATTTGTATACCGCACCTTCTCCCTTTCGGGACTCAGGGTGGTGTACAGGCAGCGATAAAAATCAATAATACAAAACATAAAATATATTAAAATATATTATATAATTAGCCTGTCCTTAAAACCCCTGTTAAAAACCCCTACGAAAAAATAGTTTAAAACTACGACAGTCCAGCCGCACGAAATAAATAGGTCTTCAAGGCCCGACGGAACAGGTGCAGGTCCGTAGTTGTGCGGAGGTCAGGGGGTAGGTCATTCCAGAGGGCAGGGGCTGCCACAGAGAAGGGTCTCCCCCTGGGGATCGCCAGCCAACATTGCCTGGCCGACGGCACCTTGAGGAGGCCCTCTCTGTGGGAGCGCACTGGTCGGTGGGAGGTATTTGGCAGCAGGAGGCGGTCTTGCAAATAGCCAGGTCCCGCAAAACGAGGTGGCCATACTGAAGCAGATCGTTAAAAAAATACGAGATTTAAGAAGGAAATATTCCTTCCTATCGAAAAAATTACATAAAAAGGGGGTGTGGTTCAAGTGGTTGATGCCCGAAGGGATGCTGGTATTCTGGGAGGGAGGAAGAGTTAGAATGAAAACAGTGGAAGAGGCGGAAAATTTTCTTAAAAAACATTCCTCAATTCTGGATGATGACGATATGGGGACGGGAGGGGCCACGGCTCCGCCTACTGGAGGGGTGAAGGAGAAAGAAACAATAGCAAAAAGGCTCAGATCACAAAAAATTTTTTTTTCTTTTTTATGTATGGTAATTCCTGTATGGATGTTAATAGAAACAAAGTAATTGAATGTATGAAATTTTACTTTTGATTATGGAACTTATGATTTAAAATGTATGTACCCCTTCCTATTTTTATTATTTTTTAATGGAACTTACTCAAGAAGACTCGGAGGCGGTCACCAACCCCGATGCGGAAGCTCTAAAATATTGTTATAACACCTTACCTACCCCTTTCCTTTTATAAAATGTTAAAACTAATAAAAAATTATTTCAAAAAAACAAACAAAAAACAAATAGCCAGGTCCCTTGCCATGGAGCGCTTTGAAGATGGTCACTAGTATCAAGCCATGACACACAAAATGGTTACAACTAACCATGGTTTGCATATTCTATAAAAGTTATTCCCAGGTCTTTTTTGGGGGGGGTTCAATGTGTTGGATGAACCTCAGTATGTGTAAAATAAGTAAGCATTTTATTTTTATTGAGAACAAATGGAAACTGATGTTTTGCTTGCTGCCCCCAAATGGCCAAGAAACCCCATAAGCCATTACTGCCATATAAATGAAGAAGCAGTACTTACTTGTCTCTTGGGTTATAGCCCTTCAGCGTTTCTAGTTGGATTGAGATAAGTGAACACACAGGGAGGGAAAAACTGGGGAAAGCTTTTTGCTTCTTCTGAGGCCTTTTATTATCCCTGGAAAATTTGGCAAGAAATGAGCTATGAAATACCGTCTAATATTTTCTTTTAACTACCTTCCATATCACCTGAATATTTTATATCCCAAAAGAATTTTAAAAAAGAAAAGAAACGCTATTGTTTCTTCTGCTTCGAAATCTTAGAATCTGGGTTTTTCATTTTGCAGTCTCCTTCACGTTAGGTAAAGAAAAATTAATTAAGAAACTTCCTTTTGATCTAAAAATCAGAGATTGGCTTAACACAACAGAGCATGCCAAAATGTGATTTGTGGGGCTTTTGACACAGTGTGATAAGCGAATCACCCAATTTACCGTATTTTTCAGAGTATAAGACGCACCTCCCCCCCTAAAAGAGCATGGAAATGTTGGCGCATTTCTTATACACCAAGTACAGCCATTTTTGGCCTCCCGAAGCCCCGTCCCTGCATCCCATTTTTGTGAGAAACAGGTAAAAAACGGGGCGTTTTTCGCAAAAACAGGTGTTTTTACCTTCCCCAGACCCCAGGAGCACTCTGCAGGGCTGGGGGGAAGGCAAAATCGCCTCTGTTTTTGCAAAAAATGGGCCAGTTTCCACCGGGTTTTTTTTGCAAAAATTGTGTTTTTTGCCTTTCCCCAGCCCTGCTGAAGCCTGGGGGCCGAAGAGGACAAACACTTTTTTTTCTTATTTACCTCTTCAAAATCTTGGTGCATCTTATACACTGGTGCATCTTATAGTTTGAAAAATATAGTAGTTTATCAAGCACGATTTCTGGCTTAGCATCTGGAGCACCTTGTCATGGTGTATATTCTGTGGATGGGTTTATGTGCTTGAGATATTGGCTCTGTTTTTGTGTATGGGAGTTTTGTTATTTTAGAGGGCGGGGAGTGTTGCTGGTCTCCCATTTATAAACCTTGTATAAGTAGTCCTCAGTTAATGCCATTCATTCCATGACTGTTCAAAGTTACAGGTAATCTTCGACTTAAGTGGTAACGACTTTGATTGTTCAAAGTTACAACGGTGATGAAAAAAGTGTCTTATGACCATTTTTCACAATTACGACTATTGGGGGCATCCCCAGGGTTGTGTGATCAAAATTCAGATGCTCGGCAACTGACCCATATTTATGATGGTTGCAACGTCTCAGAGTCATGGGATCCCCTTTTGCGACCTTCTGAAAAAGCAAAGTTAATGGGGAAACTGGATTCACTGAAACCATGTTACTAACTTAACAACTACAGTGGTACCTCGGTTCACGAACTTAATTCGTGAACTGACTCTGGTCGCAAACCGAATTGTTCGTGAACCGAGGCACAGTTTTCCATATGCTAAAAGCATAGCAAAAATTAAAAAAAAGTCACTGAAAGTACTCACAGTGTGCGTGCTGGGGCTTTTTTCTGTTTTTCTTCTCTCTACGATCTTCCTACAGGAAGTCACAACCATGTGACAGCCAGGAATACATTAAAAATGGCCGCGGTTCCTGTTTGTGAACCGAAGCAGAGTTCGTGAACCGAAGCACATTTTGAGGAAAATTTCTGTTCGTAAACCGAATTGGTCGTGAACAGAGGCGTTCGTGAACCGAGGTACCACTGTACAATGATTCACGTAACAACTGTGGCCAGAAAGGTCATAAAATGGAGCAAAACTCACTTAACAAATGTCTCACAGAAGTTTTGGGCTATTCGTGGCCATAAGTCAAGAAATACCTGTATTAGACTTCTGAATGAGACTTCTGCTAGTTTTCAAAGTTGTTGCAGCGTTGCCTAGTTATGTGACTGCCATTTGCAGCTTTCTCTGCTGGCTTCCAACAAGCAAAGTCAATGAAGGAGCTGGTAGGAGATTGCAAATGGCAATTGTATGATATCATGCTTATTAACCGCATGGGATTTGCTTAACTATTGTAAGTTGGTGTAAGTTGCCTCAGATAGAAAATCCATTCAGAGACTGGAAAGGCCAGCCGAGAAGCTTATAGGAAGCCGGCTTCCTGTCATTCAGGATACTGCTTATAAGCCCTATGTGGTTAGAGTTCAAAGCATTGTTAGAGACCCCACACACACTTCACAGTCTGTTTCTGTTACTCCCCTCTGGGAGGAGGTTTCAAAGTATTTCTAGCCGGACTACCAGATTCTGTAACAGCTTTGTTCCCTATGCCATCCGTCTGGCAAAATTGCAAGATTCGTTTTTCTCACCATGTACATCTATACATCCAAACTCGACTGTTGTTTCTTTGTGTTATATAATATATGTGATTATATGCATAATTTTGTAATTATTTATTTATTTATTTATTTATAATCTCGTAATGTTTATGTTTGTATTAGAGGTGGCGATCTTTGAAAGCTGTATGCAACATAATTTCATTTTAATGTATGCTGATTAGTGTACATTCAAAGTGGTAATAAAGTCATTCTAAGTCTAAATTGGTGTGATATTGCACTTTACCATTGTATTGCTCGGTGACAGAGTTACAGGTCCTGATTACAGTGGTTAATCAAGGTCTACCTGAACTACTATTGTTGACTTTTAGGTTGTTCTTTTTTTTTAAAGTATAGATACTCTTTCAATACAAACTACTTGCCCACCAATTGAAGGAGTGCCAGATGTTTTGCCCAGGGATCAGGCAGGACTGCATCCACAGCATCTGTGTTCGGTCTGTGTAAAGACTAGGGAAAGCGTATTCTGGAAAAAGTGTTTTGGATTGACAAACAGTGGGAAGAAAAGGCCACGAATGGCAGCAGAGCAGCAAGGGGCCCATGGGGCAACTGAAAAATGGTAGGGGAATCAAAGTACCTGGTGCAGAGATGTAGGGCAAAGTCATTGGGTGGGTACAAGACAGAGTGGTGGTCAGTGGTGGGATTCAAATAATTTAACAACCGGTTCGCCCAGGGTCAGGTTGGCTGTTGTGGGAGGCGTGGCCCATCCTCGTCCTCCAGTTCCACTGCATATGTGGGATGAGCCTCCTATGACGGCCAACCTGACCCTGGGCGAACTGGTTGTTAAATTATCCCCCCCCCCCCCCCCCATCAAAGTGGATCCTTGGGGCTGTGCTGGAGAAATGGCAGGCATGAGGGAAGGAGGCCCGCTCCATTGCCCATTTCTCCATTGGAGCACAGCACAACACCCAGGATCCACTTTGATAGCAGGGTATGGGTAATTTAACAACCAGTTCGCCCAAACCAATCTGAACTGACTGAATCTCATTACTGGTGGTGGTGAAAGGTTGCATTCGTGATGCCTATCTTCTCTTTAAAATGCATTTGGATTTGCCTCAGTGGATCCCCAGACCAATCTAAATCGTCTGGTTTTGCTTTAGCTGGCTCATGACCCACTGCAAATCCTATCAACATTTTAAAGCATGTCGTGGGGTTTGCAAAATGCATTTTTTTTCATTTCCTGTGTGGTTTATACGCTGCTGGCTAGCCCTTGGCCTTCAAATCTGCAGGAAATTATCTCTCTGTATTACATTTCATTCCTGATTTTTAGTAAGGCAATTAAAATTGCTTGAATTTTTTGGAAAATCTGAAATGAGGGGGAAAAAATCAGGTTAAAACGGGATTGCCGAGAGCTGCTTCCCTGAACACAACTGGATTTGCATGTGAGCAGATGTTTGTCAGTATGGAATTCTGCACGGAATGGTAGTAGTTCTCTGCATGGAATAGTAGTAGTTCTCGGGGCCAAAGCTGCTTTGCCAAATTCCTCCTGTTGCAATGCCAAGAGCCTTTTTTTTTAAATCCCACCTTTATTATCATTACTAACTCAAGGGAGAGAACACATCTAATACTCCTTCCTCCGAGTTTCCCTGTCTTGGCCTGTCAATGTATCTTTCAACATCAAGCCCTTTTGCTTGATTTACACTTTCTTCATCAGGATTTCCTCTGAAAGTTTCTTTTAAAGTGGCCTTTCTCCTCTTTGTATTCCATTTCCAAACCTGACCCAAGGAAAAAAAACAGATCCAGGAAACTATAGACCCATCAGCCTGACCTCAATACCAGGAAAGATTCTGGAAAAGATAATTAAACAACAAATAAGTGAACACCTAGAAGCAAACAAAGTAATAGCCAAAAGCCAACATGGGTTTGTCAAAAACAGATCATGCCAGACGAATCTAATTGCATTCTTTGACAAAGTGACAAAATCAGTGGACCAGAGGAATGCTGTTGTTATAATTTACCTGGACTTCAGTAAGGCATTTGATAAAGTAGACCATAACCTACTATTAGATAAAGTAGAAAATTGTGGGTTAGACAGCACCACCACCAAATGGATTCGCAACTGGCTGACCAACCGCACTCAACGTGTAGTCCTCAATGGAACTGCATCTACATGGAAGGAAGTATGCAGTGGAGTCCCCCAAGGCTCTGTTTTAGGCCCAGTACTCTTTAACATCTTCATCAACGATTTGGATGAGGGGATAAATGGGGAACTCATCAAATTTGCAGACGACACCAAGCTGGCAGGAATAGCCAACACTCCAGAAGATAGGCTTAAGATACAGAAGGATCTAGACAAACTTGAACATTGGGCACTATCTAATAAAATGAAATTCAATTGTGAAAAAAGTAAGGTCCTACATATAGGCAAGAAAAACCAAATGCACAAGTACAGTATAGGTGGTACCTTGCTCAATAGTAGCAACTGTGAGAGGGATCTTGGAATCCTAGTGGACAACCATTTAAATATGAGCCAGCAGTGTGCAGCAGCTGCCAAAAAAGCCAACACAGTTCTAGGCTGCATCAACAGAGGGATAGAATCTAGATCACGTGAAGTGTTAATGCCACTGTATGGTGCCTTGGTAAGGCCACACTTGGAATACTGCACACAGTTTTGGTCGCCACGATGTAGAAAAGACGTGGAGACTCTGGAAAGTGCAGAGAAGGGCAACCAAGATGATTAGGGGACTGGAGACTAAGACATATGAAGAACGGCTGCAGGAGCTGGGTATGTCTAGCTTGATGAAGAGAAGGACTAGGGGAGACATGATAGCAGTGTTCCGATATCTCAGAGGGTGCCACAAAGAAGAGGGAATCAAACTATTCTCCAAGGCACCTGGGGGCAGGACAAGAAGCAACGGGTGGAAACTAATCAAGGAGAGAAGCAACTTAGAACTAAGGAGAACTTTCCTGACAGTAAGAACAATTAACCTCTGGAACAGCTTGCCTCCAGAAGTTGTGAATGCCCCAACCCTGGAAGTCTTTAAAAAGATGTTAGATAGCCATTTGTCTGAAATGGTATAAGGTTCCTGCCCACGCAGGGGGTTGGACTAGAAGACCTACAAGGTCCCTTCCAACTCTGCTATTGTATTGTATTATTATATTGTAAGAGCGGACGTCTTTCTCTCGGTCCCGTACTGCCCTCTACGGTTCAGCTTTCTCCTGCAGCCTGAAATCTTCTGCTTTTTCCTCTTGCAAACCAAAGGATTGCCACAGTGCCCACCTGCGCGTGCAACCGATGAAGCGAGGAAAGGGAGTTTGTCTAACTTTCTGCCAGCGCCTGTTCTCTTAGGGCACCAGAAGAGCCCCCGGGTTTTTTTTTTCCACACCTTTGGCCCAGGTCATGTTTGCACTCCCTGGAAATTGAGGAGATGGGTTTTTAGGCTTGTATTGATTTGTCAGATTTATATGGCTGCCCATCTCCCACGAAGTGACTCCAGGAGGCGTGAAGAGAAAACCACTAATTAAAAACGTTCTGTAAAACTATTTAAAAAAAATAATTAAAACCACAGAGCAAAGCAAGACCCCGAAGGGCAAATATTACATTAAAAACAATGTCATAACGAGGTAAACGAGGAAGTCCCCACGCTGGCTGAAAAGAAAGCATGCTTTGAGGGCTTTAAAAAAAAAAAAAGATTTGGGGCTAAATCCCCTCCCTCCCCGGGAAGGACGGCGTTGCAGAGGGAAGGGGTGAAAAAAGCCCTCTTTGGACGTCCCGCCAGGTGGAAATTTGTCCTTCTCTGCCGGGACAGGCAGAGGTAATCGGCCACCAAGGGTTTAAACGCCGTTTTGCACCGGCAGTTAAAGGCATTTAAGCTTTGCCCTTCGCCGTCCGCGTTGCACACGCACGCTTGAGGAGTGGGAACCAAACACCCCCAGCGGCTTCTCCCTCTCTTTCTGCCCTCTATAAATCGGCCCGCACCGTCGTTCCTGGATGGGAAAGAAGAAGAAAAAGCCGGCAGCGTTAATTCCATATAGACGAAGTGGTCGTTCCAGGGCGCAGAAGCGGGAAAAGGCAAAGCGCGCAAACGGCAGGAGAATCTCCGTTGAGAATAAAGCCGGCGAGGTAAGCTCAAGAGTTTATATTTATATTTATCTCTCTCTCTATATATATATAGACGCGTGCAAGTCTTCAAACAGGGAGTTAGTTTGTTGGTTTGCCTCTCAAGCCAGCCTTGGAAATCGCGGTCGCCTGGGTTCGCCTTCACTGCAAAGGGAGCCGCGGGCGACCAAGTGCCGCGTGAACTCTCCAAAAGAGGCGAGTTGACATCAGCCCGTGTGGGGCCGGCAGCCCCCTTCGCTGGCTGGCTGGCTGGCTGCTCCCTCCTTCCCTCTCCGTCTCCTCCCCTCCTGATGGAGAAGGTTGAAGCGATTCTGATAGGAGAGAGTGGACGGCTCCTGGCTGGAAAAGGAGGGAGCGAGCGAGCGAGAGGAGGAGGAGGAGGGCTGGAGGAGGACGGCGACGATTCCCGGGCGACTGCAGTTGGCGGTGGGATATTGCCCGCTCGCTCCGGGTTTTCGCGTCGGAGGAAACGTCAAGGTGGCTACTAGGAACACGCGATCGCCGCCGCCGCCGCCGCTTTGCCGGGACTTTCTCTTGCTTTTTCTTCGCTTCTTCTTCATCTTCTTCTTCTCCTTCTGGTTTGAGAGGGGTTCGTTTCAAAGATGTGCGGGTGAACAGTTGTGCGCCGTCGCCCGGGAGACCTCACAAAGGGTGAGTTGCATGCCGTCCACTCTTGTCGGCGAGGGGTGTGTGGAGGGGGGGGGGGAAGGGAAGCTCTCTCTTTTTCCTCGTCTTCTCTCCCCCCCCCCCCCCAAAGTGGAGGAAGAAGTTGTAAAGTTTAGGAACTTGAGTTTACGGGGGGGGGAGAGGAGGGGGAGGAGGAGGGAGGGAGGCGTAGTCTGTCGCTGGAAAAGGATGGAGGCGCAAAGCATTTTTGTCTGAAGCGCGACTTGGGCGAAAAAGGTGGCTGCCTTTTTTTTGTTCTCTCTTTGCTGGAGGTTGTTGCATCGCCTTTTCTCTAGTCGGATCGTTGGGAACAAACAAAGGCGTCGGAGGAGGAGGGAAGAGGAAGGGACGGGATCTATGGGGGGGGCTCCCCCCTCTTTTTCTTTTTGCTGAATGGTTCCTGGGATGCGTTGTGATGTGTGTGTGTGTGTGTGTGTGTGTGTGTGTGTGTGTGTGTGTGTGTGTGCAAAGCATCTGGGCAACGGGGCCCCGTGGCGAATTCCTCTTCGGGTTGAGGGAGAAAAAAAGCTAGCGATGGATGGTGATCCTGCAGCCGTTAAAGACTCCCGAATCGCCGGCAGCTTGGTTAGCGCTGCCTAATTCCGTTTAAAATCGCAGGATTCTCTCGCCGTCCGTGAATGAGGCGGGGGGGGGGGGCTGCAAGCAGTAAGAGAGCTTGAGGGGATGCTGAGCAGAGAGAGGAATGTCTTTGGGGGGAGGAAAGTAGGCTCGGAGGCAGAAGATAATATTTCTTTGCTTTTTTTTGTTTTGTTTTGTTTTGGGGTTGTGTTGTGTTCGGGTGGCAATTTGCCTTTGTGGTAGGGCTGGCCCCATTAACTTTCTGCTCACGTCCTGATGAAGATCAAAAGCAGAGGGAAGCAGAGAAGCTTGCGTGGTTCTCTGGTTTCATGCATTGTTGGAAATAAGAGGAAGGGGGAATTGGAGAAGGGGGGGATAAGAAAATACCTCAAATGAAGTCTTAATGCATTTAAGACCTGCACCACACTCCTCTCCCACTCCCCCCCCCCACACACACACACATAATGTCCTCCTCCAATGCTCCAAGTGCCTTTTTATTTCCCTAACTCCTCACCTAAGAAATCTGTTGGTCTTGATTGCTAAACAAGTCCCACTTCTGTGTTGGTATGTCACACAACATGCCTGGTGGTGGGCAAACAGTTAAGAGCTTTCCAGTCTTGCAGAAAAATAAATTGCCAAGATTGGAGTGGTGAGAGAGAAAGTGGGAAGTTGAGGCAATCCTGCTTTTTAAATTCTTAACATTTCATTGCTTTTGTCCCAGCCCTTCGTTTTATTTTACTTTTTTTCCCCCCTGACCAGGAGTGGCAAAACTGAATCTCTGTTCCAAATTAACCTCCTTTTTCTGTTTCTGATTGGAAGGTAAAACTCCCTCCCTCCTTCCCACCCTCCCAAACCATCCCCCTGTTTTCTTGTAATAGAGGGCAGGAAAGGCAACTTGGAAAAGCCCTCTGAAGTAAGTTTGAGCCAGGGGCTAACCTAGCTGAGCCCTTCCCCACCGCCTCTTCTGAAAGCCTTGGCTGTTGAATGGGGAGAGGGATGTTGGAAAGAAAGGCTCTTGATAGCTATGAGGCAGGGGACTAGATGAGGCTTTGTTCATCTAGTTCCTGGAAGAGTTAACTCGCTGCTTATGTCAGCTCAATAAGGCAACCAAGAAAAAGTATTGCAGTTACACACTGGAAGCGTGGGGTGGGAAGTGAATTCTGCTAATGCTCAAACAAATTACTCAGAGTTTTAAAATAGATGCAGCATCTACTTGAATCATTTGTTTTTCTTACTGACTCCTCTGACGATAACTTTTTCACTCCCCTTTCAGATTGTGCTTTATGATTAATGGTCTCTGAAGAATAAACTAGTTCAGGGAGAATTGTGTGTACAGCTCTGCAGTGTGTTGTTGGAAGAGAGAACAGCAGAGCCCTTGTGAGAGTATCCCAGGTATCTTAGACTGTGGTTGATCTTACATTCCTGCTAGGATGCTTTGGCTGTGTCTTGAGGAATTCTAACACAAGATTTTGAACAAGAGGTAGGAAATGGATTGGAAGATGATATCTATTGGTTTAGGCATTCTGGGTTAAGAGTTCCTTTAAGGAATGTTGCTTTTTAAAGGGGCAGCGCTTAGCCCCAAACATAAAATACCTCTAGTGGTAGTGATACTGTGCCTCAAGCAATTGAGGCATTTACGTGGAATAAAGGCTGCACTTTCTGACAAGATTGTAAGCTTGATTTTTTTTCAATTTAATTTTTTTAGCCAACAGTTATTTGTTTTCTTGTATATATTGCCACGGCATTACAAGTTTATACATTTTATGAAGCAAGATGAATTGTTGACTAGTTTATAGCTTGATTTAAAAGCTTTTTTCTTAATGTTTTCTTTAGTCTTTTGTGTGGTTTCCCCCCCCCCCCCCTTACATACCTCTCGATCCCCATTCCTTAAAACAATGCAAAAGTTGTATGAGTATGAAGTTTATTTTGTCATAATCACTGTAAACATTATTTGGGAGCACTAGCATCTTTTAACGGGAGTGTATGTGCATCTTTGTGTTTGTAGTTCAGTTACAACTTTAGACAATATCTGAAAATATTTTTTCCTCAATCTTATTTTTGATTTTGAAGGAAGACAGTTTTGCTTTTTGGAATACGGTATAGTGCCTGAGACCTCCGAGTCTCCTTACTGGAAGTATTGTTTTTCTGGCTGGGGAATTCTGGGAGTTGAAATCCAGACTTCTTAGAGTTGCTGAGATTGAGAAACACTGGAATTTGGATTTTATGGCTGTTGAAACAAGTTTGCAAGCATTCTACTAGGAAATGAGGATTCTTTGGGTCTTAGGGCAACTTTGGCCTCATGTTCATAACAAACCTGCAGACAGTTCTATATAAGGTGCAAGGTTGTTGATTAGCTGAATGTTAATCTGTTCAGATGACTGGGATTGTACTGGGATGGTCTTTCAGGAAGGTTCCTGTAGTTTTCAGAGGGTTCAGTAAATCTACTTTTGCTCAGTCTTTGCAATTAACAATACATGAGTGCTACAGACTCGTATTCTGGTAAAAAGTGATTTTGACACATAACTGGTGCTAAAGGGATTGATAAAGTCATAGGTTTGTGTGTGGTATTTATTGCCCTCTTTAAATGTAAGTATGGATGGGGGACTTATGCTTCAGCCACATTGGCTCATACCATCAAATACTGAGAATAAAATTCAGTGTTTTCTGGTTGGCCGCAGGTTTCTTGTGTCCGATGTAACTGTTTGAACCTGGAGAAAATACATTTGTTTGAGCCGTGGCGACAATGAACTTAATATGACTGTGGAAGAAATAGTGGTCTGAGTGAAATTCTAATGCCGTTCAAGACATTGAAGTGAGACATGCTTAGAGCTGAAAGTATCACCTAGTACAGAAATAAATGCCATTATAGTCCGTGGGACTTCATTCCAGGCATACATGCATCAGTTGCCATATCCAAATGCCATATAGTGAAGTATCTGAAAAAAACAGCCCCCCTTGCTTGGTGCTTCAGTGGAGAGGATTGGCTAAATACAATAATGAGACCGTTGCATAATTACAGTGGGATCCTTGGTTGCAGAGTAGGCAGGGAGAAGAGATTTTGTCTGGAATTACAACGACAAAGGATAAAAACCTTTCATATCCAGGTTTAACTGTGAGTCTTAGATTCTCAGACTGTGGTTTATTATCCTTTCCTGCAGTTTTGTCATGGTTGCACATTTTGTTCAATGCGTTTCTGGGGATTTGCACAACTAGGAAAAGTTTGAATGTAAGTCTCGGCTGTTGGCTTCGCTTGGCAAAAGGGGGCAGTATCAAACAGTGCCTTGGCAATCTGTACTGTACATGTCGATATGTGCATTTTCTTTTTAAGCATTGAAAGATGTATAATTCTTATTCTCAGTTTATGATTTTGAGACGATCCAATTTGTGGAAATGCTTTCTTTTAAAATAATACTGTTTGTTTTACTGTGTGTTTACTGAGCAAAGTTGCTCAGTAAACACATTTGCATATTTTTAAAAAGAAAAAAAAAGCAGCTAATTATAGAGCTGGTTCCCCCTCCCCCCCTGCTAAATGATTTTGTAGCTAGTTTTAAATTTTGTCATGGATGCATTCTTGATGAAAGCTAATATCATTTGTTTTGTAGCCTGATTAAAATTAGTCCTTTATTGTTTAACATAGTACGGTAAGGAAAATGTAATGTAGACTCTTGTTTCATTCATCCTGATTTAGGATGGTCTGAACTACAAGTCAGTCAAGCCAGAGGACTTTCCAGTTAAATCACTTTCTACTTGTATGCCTACTTACCTAGGAGTAAATACCACTGGGTTTTCCACATAAGAAAGAGAGAGAAAGCTGATGTTAGAAATTGCTTGGTTGAAATGTTTGGATTGTATTTAGCGTATCCAAATCAAAGTCCTTAATTTGGTTCTGTAACCTGCGTTTCAAGTAATTCTCACCCTCCCTTTTTAAATTTGGAAAGTGAAATGGCAATTTTTGCTCTTTATAGCTTTCCCTCCCCGTGAACTCGTTTTAGTCTGTTGAGATGTGAGCAATCAGGCACAGAAATTTTGTGTGCCCCATCTGAAATGTATTACAATGTACATTTCCCTCTTTACCAATAAATTAAAATAATAAGGGGGAGAACATCCTTTAAACTGTGCAAGCAACACATTTTATAGGGCACAAGTTAGAAAAAACAGAAGGTAGATAGAATAAATGTATCAGCAGAATGTTTTGGAATGCAAAGCTAAACTTTTGTAAACTTTTTTCCAGACGAGCTCAAAAATTGCAGGTGATTTTATAATTTGTGCCAAAAGATTCCTCCCCTACCCCACCCCAAATGGGGCTTCAGTGTTTTAGATAATGTACCTTTAACTCTTATATATTGACAGTAGTGAGAGAAACTTTACATAGATGCTTTATTTATTTAATCTCCTATTTGAGGATCAAGCTTTTATACATACAAACTTGTACTTGGTACTTAAGTTTCTCCTTAATCAAATTAAAGGCACACGATAAGTAAATTGAAATAGCTAAAAAGTAAATTTATGTGTCAATTCTCTCCCACCAACCCCCAGTAATATTCTAGACCACTAATAAACTTTTCTCGGTGAAATTGAGGGCCATCTCTTTATGCTGAGTTTAAAAAAGCAATTATGTCTCTTTTTCATTTGGCTAAGGTCAAGTTGTAATATCCTTTAGAATACGTTTACTGTCGTTATATTACAAGTAATCCTTGTTTACTGGCTGCTCATTCAACAACCATTCAAAGTTATGAAAGTGCTGGAAAAGAAGATTTACAACTGGTCCTATCACGGCTATCTCACATGGTTGTGATTGGGGCACTTGGCAACCAATTCATAATTACAATGATTACAGCAGCCTGTGGTTATGTGAGTACCTTCACAGGTGGCTTCTGACAAGCAGAGTCAATGAGGAAGTTGGCAGAAAATTGCAAGTTGTGGTCATCTGGTGTTATGCTTAATGGACATGCATGATTTTCTTAACAAGGCAGACTTGATGTCATAAATTGGATGCAGTCACATGATGTTTCACTTTACATCGGCATTGCTTAGTGATGGAATTGCTGATCCCAATTATAGTCAATAAGTGAGGGCTACCTGTATTATAAAATGAGTTCAATTTAACTACATGGCCTTAGCATGGCACATTAACTAGTGCAAAGACTTATTTCTGTTTCGGTTATGGCTGTATTGATCAAGATTATTTGGGAACATGGCATCTCATAACTGTCTATTTGTTTTAGATTTCTCATTAGTCTGCTAGGCTGGCCTTCCCAATTCTTTCCTGCTCTGAATGTTTTGGGACTACGTCTTCAAAAATTTCCAATCATCATGGTAATATTATTTGGGGAATGCTGGGAATTGCAGTTCTATCTAAACATCTGCAGGTTTTGATGGATATTGGATACTGGTTAACTTAGGGGGGCCCTGTGTGATATCTTTAATTCCAGATGTGGTGAGAGTCCAGAACTGAGTCAAGGTTAAAACCAGTGCACAATAGAATCAGAGGTGTTATTCAGCTGGTTCGGACCAGTTCACCCAAACCAGTAGTGGAAATCGTGGGTGGGCTTGCCCACCCACCCTAGTTCTATGCCGTCCTATTTAGGCACATTTTTGAGGCTGGGCACATGCACAGAAGATGTGCACAGGCAAAGTGCATGCACAGAAGGCCGGGCACATGCGTGGAAGGGGTGCGTGCACCCACAAAGTGCACCCATGGGAATCAAGTGGGGGACGAACCAGTGGTAACAAAATGTGAAACCCACTGCTGAATAGAATGAAATCACTTCCAAATGGAGATACTTTACCAGAATCTACTCTTAAACAAATTACTAGTTACAGACTGAGAAAGGTGACAGCTATACACAATCTTACTTTGTATTTTGTTTCTTAAAAATAAGAGTGTTAATTCCTTGAGGGTTTTTTTCTTCCCAGTTATCAGGTGTATTCTCATTTATCACATCTGTTAATGCTATCTGTGCTTGTACCTGCAATTCTGTTGAAACCTACTTCTGAATCCACATATATGGTAACAGTTGTATAAAAAGCGTGCCACTTCTTTAAGTTTCAAGATACTTTCATGTGAAAATGGAACGTTTGTTTTTCAAAAAAAAGCATTTTTCTGTTTTCTGCAAAATTATTTTTAAGAACTTCACAGAATCTTGCGCTAGAAATTGGCATTAGAAAATGTAGTTAGAATTTCTATGAAAAGTAGCTTTTGGGAATTGATAGTACAATTTTTGTACAGTAGAGAAATGTACATAGAAAAGCTCCATATGTTGTGGCAGTTTCAACTGAATCTGATTAAAATTTCCAAATGCACCTTTTAAAAACTGGAATGCTACTTTACTAACTGGGGAAAGAAAATGCTTTGGATTAAATTCTGATCTCTTTGTCCTTATGAGAAGCCCAGGAAGATGACCAAAAACATCCCTTTTTGGCACAGGAACACCTGGAGAAGTTCAAGTCCTGTTTTTGCAAAGCAACAGAATGACCTGCTCTGAGCTTGTATGCATTTATTAATTCATGCATTTTTCACACGTATAACCCTGTAAGACCCAAGGCAATATACAGGAAGTAGTTCTCACACTGGTTTGTATTCTCATGGCTGCTGACTGCACATAGCTTTCTCGCCAATTCATGTTCTATTTTGTCATGCTAGCCTACTTCCAATATGTTTTCATTTAGTATTCTCTCCAGTATGCTCCTAATGCTTCTCTTGCAGAGGTGTGTGATATTTTTTCCCTCTTTATGTGGGATCTAGAGATTTGGGAACGAAACTCACACAATTCTTGCAACTGTTTTCTTTTGATATCAAGAAATGATAGCTGTAGCTCATGGTTGTCCAACCTTTTGGCCTCATTGAGTTTTGTCTTGAGCCACCTGTCAAATATACGTATAATATTGCCCTCCTCCTTTATTTTTTAATATTTTTCATTATCTTGTGGAACCACATTATTATCAGCTGTCCAGGGCCACATGTGGCCTGCAGCCTGTGGGATGGAAATGCCTGCGTTGTTATTGTAGTTTCTCACATACGTTTACTGAATGTATGGATGTGTAACATCTTTCAACTCTATGAATATTGGGGTGTGTACCCCTTGAAGGCAAAAAGATATTTATTTCCAGTACTTGTCTGCAACACTGTGAACCTAATTTATCTTTTGACATTATTTGACCCTGGAAAAAGATACAGATGCTTTTAGAATGTTGTTAGTAGATGATCAGATCGCCTTTTTGGTCCAAAGTGCTGCAGAGCCCTAACATGTTGGAGTCTGCTGCATATAGTAATACAGTAATACAGTAGCAGAGTTGGAAGGGACCTTGGAGGTCATCTAGGCAGGAAGCCCTATACCATTTCAGACAAATGGCTATCCAACATCTTCTTGAAGACTTGCAGTGTTGGGGCATTCACAACTTCTGGAGACAAGCTGTTCCACTGATATAGAAAGAAGCAGCATGTGTGAGCTCATTGGCTTCCTGTCTCAATCTATATTCTTAGGATCTTATTAAAGCATAATGATATGGTGAGCGATTACCTGGTCATTTAAATCTGTACTTCACTGAATAGCTGGAGTTCCTCTTATAATTAGTCCACAATTGCTGATGTTGGGGGAAAAAAGGAGATGGCAACCCATGCTATGAGGTCCTACGGGTCATATTTATGTTTCAAATGCTGCTGCTTTCTAATTTTCATTTTCCTGATTTACGACTTGAGTGCCTCTCTGGAGGTTTTGCAGTGTGGTACTGCTGTCCTTGCAGGTTATTGTATATCAAAATATATGCATGTTGCACTTGGGACCACAACATCTAGTTAGAATTTCAAACGTCACTTCTGTTGTGGATTTATTCCCAATTTATCTAAGCAAAAATTCCACAACTCTGTTTAAATGCAAGCTGCAGACACTGTACTGAGTCATTGTAAGCTTTACCTCTAGCTTGTGACAAATGGCGACATTACTTCTTCCTCCAAGGTTGACAGTAATATCCCATAAATGTATTCCCGTTTGGTTCCCTGCTGCCTCCTTTTTCTCTGCAATTGACTGTTGACTTACTGCGTTCAAAGGTAATTATCTTTTTCGACCTCAGGTGCATTCATTGCTTCATTTGCCTTTTGGACAGCCCTCATAAGCAGCTAGATGAACTGCAACATTTTCCGATTTATACATGGTGCTCGTGGATTGCTGAGATAGGAAAGACTGAAGGATTGGGGTCCTTCAGATGCTGTTAATCTACAGCTCTCAGCATCTTTCCCTACCGGCAATGCTTGCTGGGGAGTTATAAATCTCTTTCTACTTATTCTCCTCCTCCTCCTCCTCCTCCTCCTCCTCCTCCTCCTCCTCCTCCTCCTCCTCCTCCTCCTCCTCCTCCTCCTCCTCCTCCTCCTCTTAAAGGGTTTAATACATGGTGGATGGCATGAAGATTTGCCTTTTATTTTTGATCGTTAATTGTGAAGATATCTCCTGAAGTAATAGATGATGAATACATATATCATATTGAATATTATTTGCCAAACATTCTCCTTTGCCCCTTTTTATTATCTAGGACCGTCTCCAGCTTCACATAAGAAATGTGCATCTCATTTTTTATTGCATAGGTTTTGAGACAAAAGTATTAAGAGACGGATGAATTATATGAAGCATATAACAGATGGAAGATACACAGTCATTTCTACCAGTGGAATCAACAAAGGCAGCTGGTAGATACAACAGTAAGAAGTATAGAGTTGGAATGGATTGAAATACATTTATAGTTTAGAGTTTTGAATAACTTTCTGTTATGAATGTACTCTTATAGCACGCAGCAATAATTCTTCAAGTTATGTATTGATAGGACCGCAAAACAAGTTACAAGTTAGTCCTTAACTTTCAACTATTCCTTTAGTGAATGTTTGAAGTTGCAGTGATGCTGAAAAAGTGAATTATGATTGGTTTTGGCACTTAGAACCGCTGCAGCATCCCCACAGTCACGTGATCAAAATTCGGGCGTTGGCAACTGGCATGTATGTATCACAGTTGCATTATCCCAGGAGCAGTGGTGGTGGTGCAATGGTTAGAATGCAATACTGCAGGGCTAACTCCCTGCTCACTCCAGGAGTTCGATCCTGAACGGCTCAAGGTTGACTCATCCTTCCATCCTTCTGAGGTGGGTAAAATGAGGACCCCAGATTATTGGGGGCAATATGCTGACTTTGCAAACCGCTTAGAGAGGGCTGTAAAGTGGTATATAAGTCTAAATGCTATTGCTATTACTATCATGTGATCATCATTTATAGGCTTCCCAGCTGGCTCCCCACAAGGAAGGTCAATTGGGAAAGCCAAATTAACGTAATGACCACATGATTCACCTAACATCTGCAGTGATTTGCTTAACAACTATGGCAAAAATTCCTAAAATAGAGCAAACTCATTTAACAACTGCCTTGTTTAACAATGGAAATTTGGGTTCAATAGTCACTAAGCGGAGGACTAGCTGTATGCAATAACTAAATGCATAAGAACTTTCTTCCTGAAAATGACTCAAGTGTCACCAAGTGCACTTTATGATATTATCTTGTTTGAATCACATCTTTACCTAGTTCTTGGTCATTTGGGATAAATTGATCTTGGGTGATAACATTTGGCATGAATCTGCTGTTTTGATACATTTAGAATCCCATTCAATCCTTAGTATATGTAATGTTAAAGACATAAAGTGGGGAGTGCTGTTCATATGCAGAAGGCTGAAGTTTTCTTAAGTAAACTAGAGAAAGTGTAAGTTTCCTAAGTTCATAATGCTACAACCAGTATTTTGACAACTATATCTGTGATGTACTTTGGTCTCTTATTTATTTGTGTGTTATTTCATAAATTAGCTTTCTTGAATTTTAGGAAAAAATGGAATGTTAAAATAAACTTCTGTATTTCTAAATCTTTTGCAATTTATTCTAGTAAAGCTGTTTGTAACAGCATATTGCTAGTCACAAGTAAATTTACAGAGATACCTTGTCAGCTCAGAAACATATTACTTGGATAAATGACTTTCCTTCCATCAATTATGGCATTTGGTCACAGTTAGAGAAAGGTTTCTGCCCACCTAGCAGTTTGAAAGCATGCAAATGCAAATAGATTAATAGATACTACTTTGGTGGGAAGGTAACAGTGTTCCATGTGCCTTTGGTATAAAGCCATGCTGGCCACATGACCACAGAAATTGTCTTCGGACAGCACTTGCTCCTTGGGCAAAGAAATAGAGATGAGCACTGTGCCTTAGAGTCAGATATGACTGGTCAGATACACTTTCACCTTTGCCTAGAGCCGTGATGGCGAATCTATGGCACAAGTGCCACAGGTGGCACGCGGAACCATTTCTTAGGGCACGCGAGGCATTGCCCTGTCAGCCCCACTTGTTTGCGCTGGCCAGCTGATTTAGGCCTTCTTCTGAGGCCGTTTTTCGTCCTCTGGAGGGTTCAGGGAAGCTCCTGAAGCCTTTGGAGGTGGGGAGGGGAGGCTGTTTTCACCTTCCCCAGGCTCCTAGAAAGCCTCTGGAGCCTGGGGAGGGTAAAAAAAGTGTGCCAAAAACAGGGGGTTGTGTGTGGCACGCACACACAAACCCCCCTGCGCTCCCCCCGCTTTTGGCATGTGAGCCAAAAAGGTTAGCCATCACTGGCCTAGAGAAAGGTGAGGTGTGACTTAAGTCTTTTGATTTTGAAGTAAAGATGCTTTTGAGTCAAGCTGGACTTCTGATGTCTACGTGAAAGTATTTTTTTAGGGATGGCAAATTACTGTAGCCTATGAAATACAGTATAGCATTTCTTTGGAAGATTTGCATATGTTTTTATATGCGAGAAAGTGTAGGGGTCTATCATATTTCATTATTTCTTTTCCATTTAAAATGAACTACGAGGACATAAGAGACTCCCAGGTAGCATGATTACTCATGGGCCAATGTGAGCACAAAGCAGTTCATTGTTATGCCTGTGCAGATACACTTTTGCTTGATGTTTAATTTTTTGTTGCCCAAGGATTAAATTTTTTATAAGTGGTAAGGGGATAATTGAAAATATAATCATTTGCTTGTGCATGTATTAGATTTCTTCCCCCCTCGTATTATTCTTTTCTCATGCAATCAAATACAAAACGTCTCCCGGCGAAGCGCGGCCTTAGGGGTTTTTTAGCTTATAAATTATTGTCTATTTTAGGGGGTACCAGGGAGGGGGGAGGGTATAAACAGTCAGAAAGAGAGGGTCAGGCCAGCAGGCGACGGAGAGAAGCGGAAGGATCCGTGAGGGGGGGGGAACACGAGTCGTCCCGATGGAGGGCATTTCCATTCAGAAGGTCGTGGGGAGAGGCAGGTCCAAGGGGAGGCAAGTTCCATCCTCCCGGTTGGGGACACGTAGCCGTTGGTTACAAACGGTCAGGTGTCACAACCCCCGCAGGCTAGGTGGTCAGGGAATACAGAGCCAGGGCCTGAGGCTGATGATTTGCAACGCCAGGTCCGTTGTCAACAAAGCCCCCCTCATCCATGACCTTGTGTCAGAGGGGGAGCCGGACCTGGCAGGAATAGCGGAGACCTGGTTGGGCCAGGAGGGTGGACTCCCCCTCGTTGAAATGTGCCCACCAGGTTACCGCGCTTTTCATCAGCCCCGGGCCCTAGGCAGGGGTGGTGGGGTAGTGGTTATTGTAAAGGTCTTGAGCCGAGAGAGACCATTGTGCCACAGACCACCGGTTGTGAGTCCCTCTGCGTGAAGTGGGGCCTAGGGAGGCAGTTGGGCTTGCTGGTTGTATACCTGGCTCCCCGCTATGTAGCAGCAGCCCTGCCCGAGCTCCTGGAGGTGATCGCTACGGTGGCAGTTGAGACCCCCAGACTTTTAGTCATGGGGGACTTTAACCTGCCATCGGTGGGCGAATCATCCGAGGTAGCTCGGGAGTTCATGGCTTCCATGACGGCCATGGACCTGACCCAATTAATTCAAGGCCCCACCCACGAGGGTGGACATACACCGGATCTCATCTTTGTCTCTGGCCAATGGAAGAGTGATCTGGGTATAGGGGATATAGTCATCATGCCCTTGTCATGGTCAGACCACTCACTTCTCCGGCTCGACTTTCCAACCGCTACTCCACTCCGCGGGGAGGCGGAACTTGAGTAACCGATCTGGTTCCGCCCCAGGCGCCTGATGGACCCTGATGGGTTCCAGGCGGCACTTGGGCCACTTCCTGTACCCCTGACCCGCGCCCCGATGGAGGACCTCGTGGCCGCATGGAACACTGCGACCACGGGAGCCTTGGATCGAGTCGCGCCCTTGCGGCCTCTCTTGCGGCGGCGAGCCACCCTAGCTCCTTGGTTTACCGAGGAGCTGGGGGTGATGAAACGCCACAAGAGATGCCTAGAGAGAAGATGGAGGTCTACCCGATCTGAATCTGACCGGACACAGGTAAGAGCCCATTTACGGACTTACATTGTGGCGCTGAGAGTGGCCAAACGCCATCATTGTGCCACTCTCATAGCATCCGCAGATAACCGCCCTGCCGCCCTGTTTAGGGTGACCCGCTCCCTCCTTCAACAGAGGGTGCGGGAAGCCCCACTACAGGGTAGAGCAGAGGAATTTGTGATTTATCTGCAGGAGAAAATCGCTCAGATACAGAACGAGTTAGCCCCCATTGATGGCCCAGTGGGATTGCACGAGGCGGATCTTGTTTGGGAGGAGTTTGACTCTGTTACTTCCGATGATATGGACAGGTTACGTGGGCGACTGCGAGCCACCACATGTTTATTGGACCCGTGTCCCTCCTGGCTTGTACTGGCATCCTGGGAGGTGACACGAGGCTGGCTCCAAGAGGTTGTCAACGCTTCCTTAAGTGAGGGTTCCTTGCCTGCCTCCCTTAAAGAGGCCATGGTGATGCCCCTCCTGAAGAAGCCCTCTTTGGACCCAGCTTTATTAACCAACTATCGTCCCGTCTCCAACCTTCCCTTTTTGGTGAAGGTTGTTGAGAGTGTGGTGGCACAACAGTTTCCCCGTCACCTGGAGGAAGTTGATTATTTGACCCGCGCCAGTCCGGCTTTCGGCCTGGGCATAGCACCGAGACGGCATTGGTCGCATTGGTAGATGATCTCTGGAGGGCCAGAGATGGGGGTTGTTCCTCCATCCTGGTCCTATTAGACCTCTCGGCGGCTTTCGATACCATCGACCATGGTATCCTATTGCATCGGCTGGGGGGGTTGGGGATGGGAGGCACCGTTTTACGGTGGTTCTCCTCCTACCTCTCTGGCCGATCGCAATTTGTGTTGACAGGAGAGCAGAGGTCGACCTCGAGACCCCTCACATGTGGGGTGCCTCAGGGGTCGGTCATCTCGCCTCTCCTGTTCAACACATATATGAAGCCGCTGGGTGAGATCATCCGTGGTTTGGGGGTAGAGTATCACCTCTACGCTGATGATACACAGCTGTATATAGATACAACCCCCATCTCTGGCCCTCCAGAGATCATCTACCAACGATGTCGTAGCGATGATGTCGCCTGGAAGCCGTGCGGATCTGGATGGGAAGTAACGGACTCAGGCTCAACCCGACCAAGACCGAGTGGCTGTGGTTTCCGGCTGCCCGATTCAACCAGCTGATTCCATCGCTGGCCATAGGGGGCGAACATCTTGCCCCTGTGGATGGGGCGCGCAACTTGGGTGTCCTCCTGGATACTCGGCTGTCCATGGATGATCAAGTGACAGCCGTGGCCAGGAGGGCGTTTTCCAGGTTCGACTGGTACGCTAGTTGCGCCCCCTATTGGATCGGGATGCCCTTCGCACAGTCACTCATGCTCTCGTGACATCCCGACTGGACTATTGTAACTCTCTCTACATGGGGCTCCCCTTGAGGTGCACCCGGAGACTTCAGCTGGTCCAGAATGCAGCCGTGCGAGCAATAATGGGAACCTCAAGGTTTACCCACGTAACACCGCTCTTGCGCGAGCTGCACTGGCTGCCTGTCGTCTTTCGGGTGCGCTTCAAGGTGCTAGTTGTCATCTTCAAAGCGCTCCATGGCTCGGGACCTAGCTATCTGCGGGATCGGATCCTGCCCCATACATCCTCACGACCGATTCGTTCCCACAGAGAGGGACTTCTCCGGGTGCCGTCCACTAGACTTTGTCAGCGGGCGATGCCCAGGGGAAGGGCCTTCTCTGTGGCGGGCCCAGCCCTCTGGAACGACCTTCCCCCCGACATTAGAACAACCACGGACCTCCGGCCTTCCGTCTAAAATTAAAAACACATCTTTTCTGCTTGGCCGGCCTAGGGTAGTCTCTTTTTATGGTTTAGGGGATTTTAGTAATTTAATTGGGGGATTTTAGCGCAGGGATAATTGTTTAATTTGCCTTTTATCTAATTATTTATGTATATTTATTGTATTTTTAACTTCCCTGTGCACCGCTCCGAGTCCCCTAGGGGAGAGGAAGCGGTCTATAAATTAAATGTATTATTAATTTATTATTATTATGTATCTAAGGTATTGATGGGGTAATGCTGTGTGTTGGATGTGTGTGGCGTGCATTCATGCATGCACAGGTATGTGTGTGTGCACGCTTGAGGCTGTTGGGAAGCTCAAATCTTACCCTTCATTTAGGTATCCAGTAAAATGAACACTTAAAGGATTGGAGTGCAGGAATGTGATTTTTCTGCTTGTATCCTTCAGTAAAAAAGAAAAAGAAAAAGATTTAGTAGTTATTTGTCAAGCAGAGAGATGCGGAGTAATTTTATTGTGTGATTTCATTTTCCCCAGATACCAGAATAACATGCTGAAGTTGCTTTACAAATGGCTTAGGTAGTTCTTGCTATCTAAAAAAGTGAGCAGTGTGATGTAATTTTTAAGCATTTTGACTTGTAAAACAAATGCAGTATTTTTCCCTTGGAGTCTAATTTACTAGCTTTACATTGTAGTTTGTGTATAGCTTGGCAGTGAGAAAATAAAAACAGCAATGAAATGTTGTTTATATCTTAGAAATATTGAAGCATCTTTCACTTGGAATCAGCTTTTCATATCTATATATCTTTGAGTTGACTTATGAGCTAGGCTGTGCTGTGTTGCCTTTGAAAATTATGGTTTCATTATGCTAACATCATGCTAATGGCATTTGTTGTTGTTTTTTAAAAACTTCATAGATGCAGTTACTGATTTTTCATTTGGAGACAATTTCTCTGTTAATAACAGTGCTATTGAGAAATCTAGAGCAAGCTGAATTGCAATTTTAGCAATAGTGTGCTGCCTTCAATTTTTGTTAAGAAAAAAAATATTGGTAAGATTTGAACCGAAAGGCTCTTGTACTAGTGAGGCTTGATGTAACAGTGAATTAGGCAACACTTAGCCATGGCCTTGCTTACGGTCACCCATGTCTTGGTCACCTCCTGTCTAGATTACTGGATTGTACTTTACATGGAGCTGCCCTTAAAGACCACTTGGAAACATCAACTGGCCCAGAAAACAGCAGGACGCACAGTAATGGGGGCCTGTAGATTTGCTCCTAAGACACCTCTGATGTGCAAGCTGCACTGGCTTCCAGTTTCATTCTGTGTGCACCTCAAGGTGTTGATCATCTCCTTTAAAGCCCCACATCCATCCATCCATCCATCCATCTATCCATCCATCCATCCATCCATCCATCCATCCATCCATCCATCCGTGTCATAGGGCCAGGTTATCTGCAGGACTGCCCTTCCCTAAGGATATCTGTCACCAGTTGAAATAGGGTGGGCATATTCCTAGTCTCTTCCCCTAAATATTATCATCTGATGGGAGCTAGGAAGTGTGCCTTTTCCATGGCATCTTCTGCTCTTTGGAACACTCTGCCACCAGATGTTTGGCACACCTCCACCCTTTTATCCTTCCATAAGGCTTTGAAGACCTGGTTTCCCCTCAAGCATTGAAGGAAGTCTAGATCTGTGATGGTGAACATATGGCATGCATGCCACAGGGGACATGCAAAGCCATTTCTGAGGGCACGCGAGGCATTGCCTGGCCAACGCCAGTGCACATGTGTGCACTGGCCAGCTGTTTTTTGGCCTTAATTTTTGGCCATTTTCTCCCTCCTGAGGCTCCCCTGAAGCCTCCATGGGGAGGGGGGCAAAACCGCCCAATGCGCAAACTGGAAGTTCGGGAATGATTTCCGGTTTGTGTGTTGGGTTGTTTTTTGCCCTCCCCAGGCTTCTAGAAAGCCTCTGGAGCTTAGGGAGGGCGAAAATGGACCTACTGGGCCCACCGGAAGTTGGAAACGGGACATTTCTGGTCTCCAGGGGGTCTCCGGGGCAGGGGCAGGAAGGCCATTTTCGCGGGGCAGTGGGGGGTGTCACATGTGCATGCCCAGGGGGCACGGCACAGGAGAAGCTTTAAATTATGGGGGTGGGCATGCAAGTGTGCACGATAGCTAGATAACCCTACATTACACTGGATTGGTGTCAGGTTTTGTTCTTTATAATGCTTTAATATAGTAATAAATTTTTCGCCGAGCCCTGAAAACCCATCTATTTCGTGCGGCCGGCCTGGCATAGTTTTTAATTTGTTTTATTAGGGGTTTTATAGGGTATTTTAGAGCAGGCCCATTGTTTAATTTAGTTTTAGAATTTTTAGTATATTTATTGAATTATTGGATGTTTTATTGTGGTTTTTATTATTGCCTGTTCACCGCCCTGAGTCCCGCAAGGGAGAAAGGGCGGTATACAAATGTAATTAAATAAATAAATAAATTGAGTTTTACAGTTTTAAAATGATTTTATATGCCTTTTAATTTTTGATTGGGAGCTGTCCAGAGTTGCTTTGAAAGATGGACAGCTATGTAAACGTTACAAACAAACGTTTCTTTGAAAGTAATATTGGTTCTTTGATGCAAATTGGAATCCCATGCTGAAAACCCACAGTGATTCAATAATACAATAATACAATAGCAGAGTTGGAAGGGACCTTGTAGGTCTTCTAGTCCAACCCCCTGCGTGGGCAGGAACCTTATACCATTTCAGACAAATGGCTATCTAACATCATCTTAAAGACTTATAAAATGGAGAATGTTATTTTTCTCAGGTGGGAATTTCTGTTCCGTTTAGAAGGCCCCGGTGAAAAAAAGTAAACATGTTGCCTACACCAATGTTCCTATTTGCATTTAAAGTTATTTGAATAGCTTAAGGTAGTTAGAGTCTAATGATAATGATTATGCTCCTGTTTATCACTCTACTCAATCAGTAAATATACATTGATTCTGTATTCCTGAAGGGATTGTTCCATTTTGGAGGAGAGGTATAGGTGATAAATTTTAAAGGCTTTTTCTGTGGAAACCCCAAGAACAGAGGAATTTCCATGTTGTGGAATACACTGAGTCAGAAATGATTGACTTGACAAGATAGTTTCTCCGTGTTTTTGTATGGAACAGGAATTAAATTGGATTTGTTCTTATGTGTTTTGAAATAGCGCCACATTGAAAGAATTTATACTGCTTGAGAGAATGAATTCAAATCGTCTGCTAGGTAAGAGCTCACATGCCATAAACAATGATGCATTGATCTGGACCTTAAATAACTAGTTTCCCTAGACCGCACTTGCCTTTTAAAGTTTTTCATTGTTGAAATAAAAGACCTATTGTTGCATAAAAAGGATTGACATGCTTATAACTCTCTGGGTTTTGTTAGCCTGGTATCTTCCTGCCTTTGACAGCAGTGCATAGATTCTAAGTGTGTTACCATCTCCAATCTAGGAGACAGGGATGAATAAGAAAAGGAAGCCTAAAACTTTTCCTTTTATGGGATGTGCTGTAAAAGGGCTCATGGGATTTGAAGTATGACTGGACATCAATCCTGTAACCTCTCTCCTGCCTACTACGAGATTGTCAGATGAGGCTGCTGTATCTTGTGAACAATCGAAAAATATTTCCAATCAAATAGTCTTTTTCTCTAGAGGGACCTCCACCGCAGTAGCCCAGCTGATGAAAAAGATCCTAAAGTGAAATGCATTGTTTATTCATAAACTTGCCATATGTCATTTAATCTCTGCCAGGTTGATGCTGCTTGCAACAGGCACAAGAAGATTTGTGCATTAAAGTAGAGAAATTATAACCTACATAGCAAGTCCCACACAGTCATGTTTGATTTCAAAAAAAATGGGGCTTCTCAAGACAAAGTGGAAAGGTAAGATCCCTTCAGAAAGCTTGGTGTTATTTAAAACCATGGTAATAAGAGGTCCAGGCACAGTGTATTCCTAAAATTAGGAACATGGCCTCAAAGTCTAAGAAGAGAGCATGCAAGGTTGATTAATATAGGTAGTCCTTGCGTTACGACTGCAATTGAGCCCAAAATGTATTTTGCTAAGTGAAACATTTGTTAAGTGAGTTTTTCCCATTTTACGATTTTTCTTGCCACATTTGTTAAGCGGATCACTGCAGTTGTTACATTACTAACACAGTTGTTAAGTGAAACTGGTTTTCCCATTGACTTTGCTTGTCAGAAGGTGACAGAAGATGATCACATGACACCAGGACACTGCAACTGCCACAAATGTGAATTAGTTGCCAAGCAATTGAATGCAAATCACCTGACTCACCTGTCACAAGTGTGAAAAATGGTCATAAGTCATTTTTTTTCAGTGCCGTTGTAACTACAAACTGTCACTAAATGAACTGTTGTAAGTCAAGGGCTACTTGAACTGTGAAAGGAGCTGTGAGGGTCAAACCAATACCATTTGCAAAGTGGAAGACGACCTGACCTAACATAATGGGCTGTAAGAATAACCTTGAACCACACGTGGAATCCCCACAATCCAGACTTAGATTGTGATGTCAGATAAATGTCTGATAAAAGAAATTTGAATCCAAAACACGAATGTAATTTGAGAAAATGTCTCAGACTTGACTTTTCCTGGTATTCGTAAAGGTAAGGCAGAGAGGAGGGGAGGCACAGACTTGCAAGTTTTTATTAGTGAAACCCTATAAATAAATAGTATTAGCATTTGTAACATTGATTTGCTAGTCTGGTCTACCTTGAAGGACTGACGTCTAATGAAGAAAACAAATGACTGGCAAAAGAAATTCAAAGAGAGTGCGAGGGACGCATTCTAAGCAGTATATGGCCAAAACTGTGAAGATAGATGCCTTATTTTTCAGACTATAAGACACACTGGAGTATAAGACGCACCATGGTTTTGAAGAGGTAATTTTTTTAAAAAAGTGTTTGCACTTTGTAGGCCTTCCAAACCCTGTGGACGCCTCGGTTTTTTTGCAAAAAAAAGGGGGGGGGCATGCAGAGGCTTTGGGAAGCTTGTAGAGTGCTCCTGGGGGCTGGGGGGGGCAAAATGACCTGGTTTTTCCCCTCTTTTTGCCCTCCCCAGTCCTCAGGACCACTCTGCAAGCCTCCCAAACCCTCTGCACATCCATTTTTGCAAAGGGGGCAGGGTTTTGGTAGGCCTAAAATGCTGTATTCAGTGTATAAGATGCACCTAGATTTTCACCCTCTTTTTTGAGGGGAAAATGTGAGCCTTATACTCTGAAAAATACGGTAATTAACTATTTGTCAAATACAGTAGGAAAGGAAGCCACTCAGGGGGGACTGTTGGTTCCTTGGGTGGAATCAAGTGTGTGCTAAGAGGAGAAACGGAAATTACAGAGGAGCTGAGTGAATTCTTTGTTTCCATCTTCATAAGATAAAAATTTGGGGAGATCTGTGAGCTTGAGCTCCTGTTCTCAGGAAAGGAATCAGATGAATTGAGTCATATAGTGAGGAGAAGAAATGGTAGGCCTGCCTTACTGACAAATTGAACCTGAACAAATCACCAAGCATCCACCCCAGAGGTTATTAAGGAGCTTAAAGTTGAGATTGTGGACCTTTTAACTAAAACACGCAACCTCTCTCTGCTATTGGTCTCTGGAGTGGGTTGGAATGTAGCCAATGTAACTCCAATTTTTAAGAAGAGCTCAGAGGGAGATCCAGGAAATTATAGGCCTGTCAGGTTAACATCTGTTCCAAGGAAGATAATAAGAACTTGTACAAAAGATAACATTACCAGATTTGGAGATACTGGCCTAGCTCAAGAATACCTAACATGGCTACATTAAGAGTATTAATAAACTTGTGGCAACTTCATCTGCTTAGATTTTGAAAAAGTCTTTGATAAAGTCCCTCATCAGTTGCATTTTAATTGTGCAACTGAACTGTTGCACAATTAAAAAATCATAACCTCTTGTGGATAAGCAGCTCTGTGAAGGAGATGGGCAGTTTCTATGGCTTGATAAATAAATAAAATAAATAAACTGATTAAAAAAATAGAAAGCAAGAATACATTGGAGGAATGTAACTAATTGGGTCTCCCAATGTTTCCATGCTAGGACCAGTACTTATTAATATATTTATAAAATATCTGGTATCAGTCATGACTAGAAGAATAGTTAACTTTGCTGATGACACTAAATTGTTTAGAGTGGCAAAAACAATAAAGGGGCTATTTCATATACTCAATGTGAGCATATAAAAAGTGATGCACATTGGCCCCCAAAATCCTGACTACATATACCGACTAATGAGATCAGAGCTAGCAGAAGCCGATGAGGAAAGAAATCTGGGAGTAATGGTAAACAGTTCAATGAAGACATTGACATAGTATGAATTCACTGTCAAAAAGGCCAGCAGAGTGTTGGGGATAATAAGAATATTGGAAACAAGAGTTGCCAATATCATGATGCCCTTATATAAATCAATGCTGCAACTGCATCTGGAACGTTTTGTGCAATTCTGGCCACAGCACATCACAAAAAGGATATAGTGGAGCTGAAGAAGGTTCAGAGGAGGCCAATTAAAACGATCAAGGGGCTGGAAATACTTCTCTTTGAGGAAAAAATGTAATATTTGAGGCTTTGTAGTTTAGAAAGAGGGTGAATGGGAAAGGATATGACTGAAGTGTACAAGGAGAAGCTATTTTCCCCTTTCCCATCAACTTACGACCACAACTGAACACAGAATTTATATGCTAAGTGAGAAATTTGTTAAGTGAGTTTTGTTCCGTTTTACAACTTTTCTTCCCACATTTGTTAAGTGAATCACTGCAGTTGTTAAATTAGTAACACAGTTGTTAAGTAAATCTGGCTTTCCCCATTTATATCGCTTGCCAGAAGCAATGGCATCCGTGCCAGAGATGGCACGCAGAGCCCTCTCTGTGGGCATGCACATCATTACCAGCTGCTCCTCTGGGCCAGCTGATCTTTGCATGTGCTAGAGCCCCGGAAACCTGAAGACCAGCTGGCACACATGCACTGGCCACTTTTTGTGAAAAGCCATGGAAAAGCCAGGAGAAGTGGTGACAGCTGTCAGCCTCGACACCTTTAAGAAAGGATTAAACGGGTTCATGGAGAACAAGGGTATCAATGGCTATCATTATGGATTTATTTATTTATTTATTTTATTCAATTTATATCCCGCCCTTCTCCAAAAGGACCCAGGGCGGCGCACAGGAATTTAAAACAACATACAAAAATAATACAAAACATATAAATTTAAAAAACTATTAAATAGCAAAACCTGCGCTAAAACCAATTAAAATCCCCATTTAAAAACTATCTAAGATTAGTCACAGTGGAGGCTATGTTAGGCCGGCTTGATGAAATAAGTGTGTTTTTAAACACTGGCGGAAGAGGCGGAGGTCGGTGATGGTGCGGAGTTCAGGGGGTAGGTCGTTCCACAGGGTAGGGCCCGCCACAGAGAAGGCTCTTCCCCTGGGTGTCGCCAGCCGGCATTGTCCAACCGATGGCACCCGGAGAAGGCCCTCTCTGTGGGAGCGTATCGGTCTAAGGGATGTATGGGGCAGAATACGGTCTCGCATATAACTAGGTCCCGAGCCATGGAGCGCTTTGAAGATGGTCGTCAAGACCTTGAAGCACACCCGAAAGATCACAGGAAGCCAGTGCAGCTCGCGCAGGATCGGTTTATGTGGGAGCATCTAGGGGCTCCCGTAATCACCCTCGCGGATGCCTAAGGACACCCTCCGGGATGGAGAGATAGGCAGGATATTTCTCAATGCCATTTGCAGGGAATCATAAGCAGGTGGCCTGTTCCAGCAAGGCTATTCTTATGTTCTTAACCAGGTTGGACTTTATTTTATGGTACAGTATATGACCATGATGGCACACAGAGCCTTCTCTGTGGGCACGCACATCATTACCCGCTGCTCCTCTGGGCCAGCTGATCTTTGCATGTGCCGGAGCCCCAGAAACCCGAAGACCAGCTGGCACGCATGCACTGGCCACCTGGTCTTTGGGTTTCCGGGGCTCCGGGGTGCATGAAGACCAGCACGCACTGGAAACCAGAAGACCAGGTGGAAGGCGCATGCCAGAAACCCAAAGACTGGTGGTCTTCAGGTTTCCGGGTCTCCAGCACACGTGTGTTTTGGTTTGGGCACTCAGGTTTGGCTGAAAAGGTTCGCCATCAATGGTGTATGATATTTCAAATTGTTGCTGAGAAAATTCTTTAATGTGGGGCGGGGGTGAGGTGATGACCTGTTTTGAAAAAAATAATTTTATGAAATAATTTTAAGTTTTCCTATATCAGAAGTTCATATTTTGAAGTTCTTTTCTGTCTGAAATTCGCAGCTCATTAGTCAAGTGTACCAATGAGGCTCTTTGCCTATATTTAATCATCAAAAGCTTTGGAAGCAGCCATCAAACCCTCAAACCTATTACCAAATTGTAATTTTTAATGTGATAAATGGAAGAAATTACCTGAGGACTAAGCCCATAACATTACATTCATATTTGTATTTAATTAAGTTAATTGAATTTAATGTTTATACTGGCTCTGTTTACATTTTGCAGTGCAAACTCGGGCCTGCAATTCAAAGGCAGAGTATCCTCCCCCTCAGGTTTTTGTATTCCTACCTTGATTACAGAAGAGTATATTTATGAAAGACCATAAGTATATTTGGTAAGCTGTCATGATGTCACCATTCAGTTCTTTGACCCCAGATAGTATTTAATCATTCAAGTTTTGCTGTTGATCCTCTTAAATAATTATTTTTGAAATTATACTTTCCATCTCCACAATAATATTAATTCTTTTGGATCCAGGTTTTTTTCCCCTTTGTAAACTAACGCTCAAATCATAATGGTATGATGATTTAAAAAAAGAAAAGAATACATGCTGAAGTTCAGCTGAAGTGAGCCTCTTGACCACAGCCTTTTAAAAATGCAATGAAACAATTTAACCCTCTTTTATTTATTTTCTGTGGAAAGCTTAACATACCTCCTGGTTATGCTGTGCTGATAGACGTAATTAAAAGCTCATAGATCATGAAAATTGCACAGCTACTGTAGCCAGCCTAGCCAGATTAGAATAAGTGAAGCCAGGGCATATTTGTCACTGAGGTATTGTAGAAAAGGATATTTGGAAATAGCTTCATATGCTGCTTTGAAATGGTGCGATTCTCATGACCAACCTCTGGAACAGATTGTTACGATTCTAGGAGGTTGTCAAAAGCAGATTGATGTGGGTAAGATATTTTATTCTAGATTCCATTTTCCTCCACAGAAAGGAAACTACGGATCTATTTGCACTCTCTTATGGGTCCAACAGCAACTTATAAATAAAGAATGGAGAGATGGGGGGAGGGTCATGCAGATTTTCATTATGTAAAATGTAAACCTAACTATCAGATATATGGAAAATAGATGGTTGTACTTGGCCCCTGAGTGACAGCAAAGGCCACAATAGTGAAACTCAAGTTAGATTCCCTTTCTTTTCATTTAATTTTAACTCAAATATAGCCTCTTGTTATGTACTATTTCTTCCCTTTTATGACAATAAAGGTAAAGGTTTTCCCTTTTTTCTGACTCTAGGGGGTAATGCTCATCTCCATTTCTTAGCCAAGGCAGCCAACATTGTCCAAGACATTTCTGTGGTCATGTGGCCAGCATGACTGTATGCTGAGGTGCACGGAACACTGTTACCTTCCCACCAAAGTGGTATCTATTTATCTACTCACATTTGCATGTTTTTGAACTGCAAGGTGGGCAGGAGCTGGAAGCAACGAATGGGGTCTTGGATTTTGAATACAGGCTGTCAGTGTTCCACCTGATACACTCAGCCATGGTGCATCCTTTACCACAATACAAACTAAATTTGGTGGGCCATTATCTCCCTCAGCCATGGTACCCCCTTTACCATAATGCAAACTATAATTTGGTGGGAAATTTCAGGGTTGGCTAAGAGAAGAGTAAATAAAAACTGAGAATTATACATAGAAAACCTATGTTTTCCAGGAGGAAGTCAGCATCTATGCTGGGGTAAGACTGCTGTGCTCTCATTGGAGGCTGAGTCTGGGCAAAGTCTTTTAGTCCCGCCTTCTGGACAGACACGCCCAGTTTCAATTCAGCCTAGCTCCGAGGCACACGCGTCTTTCTGCAGCTGCTGGTTCTTCGTTGGAAAACTCTTTTATTGAAAACTAGAGGTACAGGGGACTGTAAACTAAGCGCCTTGACTGCTATTGAAGCAGCGCGCTCTATCTGCGGGCCTCTAAGCCCTTTCCTGGGCTCGTAGGCTGCCGCTTTGCTTGTGTGGGCCTGGGAAGAGGCCCTGGGCTACCGGAGGAGCCCGCCGGTCCGGGAGAACGCCCCGCCGCTCCCGGAAGGTCGAGCGGCGACCCACGTCGTCCGGGGGGCCTGGGGAGCGACCCATCTTCCCCCCCCCGGCCGCGGAGCGTCCCGGTGAGGCCGCCGAAGCCTGGGATCGCGCCGGGCCTTTTGAGGCCTAGTCGGCAGGCTCTTCGGCCTGCAAGGCGCGCGGAGCGCGTGGGGGCTGGCGCCAGGAGGCTGCAGCGTGGGTGGAACCGGCTTCCGCAGGGTCCTAAAGAGAGGCCTGTTTTTTTCCTGCAGCTTTATATTTCCTTTCTCTGCATTGGGAGCTATGGAGGGGCCTTCTACCTCGGCCTCTGCACCACTCCCAGAGCCAGTGGCTGGGCCTTCCTCTGCCCCGGTGGGGCCTGCTCCGGATCAGTCTCCCCAACCTGCCACATCCCAACCCAAGGGAAAGGGCAAGGCCCCTGCCAAGAGGGGAAAAGCCACGAAGAAATCAGTTAAATCCAAGGTTTCTAGTGCAAGTTCATCTACCTTTGAGAAGAGGAAGGAGAAAACCCTGGAGAGACTGCACAGCAGAGCGGCGGTCAGGGCTCAGGCCCAGGCTTCCCCCCTCTCTCGCCTATCGCAGGCCCACTTGTCCCTCATGGCTTCTCCTGGGCCGGGACTGGGGGGGGGAGCAGACATCAACCCCATATTCCCCATTGATGTTTCGGGGATTTGGGGACCGGATCAGCCTGTTCCTTCCCAGTCTGCTCTCCTGCCGCCCGGCATTCAGCGCATGGAAGCGATCCCTTCGACTTCGGCTGCCTTTCCTGCAGCCATGCCCCAGCCCTCTCTGGATGCGGCCAACATTCAGGCCATCATCGCTGCGGCTATGTCTCAGGGCTTTGCGGCTGGCCTGCAGCATCAGGCCCCGGGCTTCCAACCTGTGCCTGGCCCGTCGGGAGTGGCCCCGGCTACGGTGCCAGGTCCGGCTTCCGCAGACGCCCTGGAGGAGGAGGACGACCTGGACAGCGTTTCCAGCGCAGAGGAAGGAGAGATCCGAGAGGGGGGTCTTTCGGAGGATGAGGGCAGACCCCCAGAAAAGAAGGCGTCTTCCGGCTTGTTCCCGTCGGCCCTGTTCACCTCCCTGCTCTACAAGGCTAAGTCGGCGTCCAATTTCGGCCCGGCTACGGCGCCCTCCTCGACCGCCCCACGACCGGCCTTGATCTCGGCGGAGAACATGTTTGATGACGACATCTTGCCTTCGGAGACGATCCCGATGCCCAAGATCTTCGTGGATTTGGTTCAGCGCCAATGGGCCACTCCCACCTCGGGGCCCCAACCAACCTCCACGGATCGGCGGTTTTTCAACGTGGCCGATGAGATGGCACAGTTCCTGACGATGCCCACCGTGGATGCCCCGGTCGTTTCTCTTCACACAGCGGCCAACATGCCTGGGGCCCCGGAGGATGTCCTCAAGCCTGAGGAGAAGAAGGCTGACCTCACCTTGCAACGAGGTCACCAGGCAGCAGCGTGGGCGATCCGGGCCGCCACCTCGGCTTCCTTCTTCACCCGCCCCTGCCTCCTGTGGCTGCAGGATCTACAGCTGCGCACCCCAGTCTCCGACTTCAGGGCCCACCTGGACATCGCCAAGCTGGTGGCAGCCGTGCAATTTACCTCCGATGCCACTTTGGCCTCGGCAAGATTCGCTTCCAGGGCCATGGCTTCTTCCGTGGCATCTCGTCGCCTATTGTGGCTACGCCAGTGGCAGGCGGATGTGCGACACAAGTGGCGCCTGGCTTCCGCCCCATTCAAGGGCGGCTCTCTATTCGGGGATGCCCTTGATCCTTTCCTTGTGGAAAACAAGGATAAACGCAAGGTCTTGCCTACTGCCCCAAAGAAAGGGTTCCAACGGGCGGCGCCCTACCCCAGGCGGCCATTTCGAGGTCAGGAGGCCACTTCGTCCTTTCGGTCCCTCGACTATGGGTCGTCCTTTCGGGGGGCAGATTATGGTTCCCAGGGCTTTCGTTCCCAGGGCGGTTACTTCCCCAGAAACAGGGGCCAACCTGACCGGTTTCAGAAGGGCAGACAGTCCAAGCGCTCCTTTCGAGGCGGGGGACAGCGTTCCTACCGCCGTAGTTAATTCCCCAGTTGATCGTTACCCCATTGGGGGTAGGTTGGCCTATTTTGCGGATGTGTGGGATAACACCACCTCCGATGTTTGGGTTAGGTCCACGGTTCGTAATGGTTTATGGTTGGAATTTTTCTCCCCTCCCCCTTCTTGTTTTCGGGTTTGCCCAGTGTCCTCCAACCAGGAGAGGCGCAGCCTCATGCAGGAGGCGGTGCAACATCTGCTAGATATTGAGGCCATCGAGAGGGTCCCTTTGGACCAACAGGGCTTGGGGTTTTATTCACTCATTTTTTTGGTTCCCAAATCCTCTGGGGGTTGGAGGACAATTCTTGATCTTAAAAAATTAAACAGGTTCATATGTTATAAACGCTTCAAGATGCACTCATTGCAATCTATATTGTGGGGGATCAGGCGGGGGGATTTCCTTACCTCCATCGACCTCACGGAGGCTTACCTTCACATTTCTATTGCCCCCCAGCATAGGCAGTTCCTGAGGTTTGCCTACCTGGGCAACCACTACCAGTATAGGGCACTTCCCTTTGGGCTCTCTTCTGCTCCCAGGGTCTTCACCAAGGTTCTAGCGGTCCTGTTAGCTAGCCTGAGGGGGGTCCCGATCCGCTTGAATGCGTACCTGGATGATATCCTTTTGCAATCCTCCTCTCAGCAGGGTGCCCGCGAGGACCTAGCCTCCGCTGTCCAGGCCCTGCAGCTCCATGGCTTCTCTATTAATGTTCCCAAGAGCCACTTCCGCCCTACCACTCGTCTGGTTCACCTGGGAGCCCTGATTGACACTGTAGAGGGCAGGGTGTTCCTGTCCCAGGAACGTTTGGATTCCCTCCGGGCCCTTCTTAGACAGGTTGGGGGGGTGTCCAGGCCTTCCTTGGCCTCCCTCTCCAAGTTGCTGGGGACCATGGTTTCCTGCATCGGGATAGTACCTTGGGCCCGGCTTCATACAAGGGATCTACAATGGTTTCTTTTGCCCTTTCAGAGACGCCTCCTCAGTTGCTCCCGGGCCAGGGTGCGCCTCCCCAGGGAGGTGTCCCGCTCTTTTCGGTGGTGGTTGTCCCAAGCGGTCACCAAGGGACGTCTCTTCCAGGAACAGGAGTTAGTGACAGTCACCTCAGATGCCAGTCTCTTCGGTTGGGGGGCCCACTGCCAGGGTCTGTGGGCTCAAGGCCAGTGGGAGCCCGCCGACCTCGCCCACAGCATAAATTGGCTGGAGCTCCGGGCGATCCACCTGGCCCTCCGCCACTTCCTCCACCTGCTGAGGGGGCGACACGTCCTGGTACTTACGGACAACATGTCGGCCAAAGCCCATGTGAATCGGCAGGGGGGCACCAGATCGCATTCTCTCATGGTCGAGGCCCGGCAACTCGGCCTCTGGGCCGAGCGGCATTTCTCCACCTTAACTGCAGAGCATATCTCGGGGGTTTCCAATGTGCAGGCGGACTGGCTCAGCCGGGAGGTGCTGGACAACGCGGAGTGGCAACTGTGCCCCAGCCTCTTCCAGGACATTGTGGCTCTCTTTGGGGAACCAGTTATCGACCTCTTTGCCTCCCCCTCCAACACCCAGCTCCCGAGATTCTTCTCCCGCTTCCCGGCACGGGGGGCGGAGGGGGTGGACGCTCTCCGGTGCAGCTGGCCCCTCGGCCTCCTTTATGCCTTTCCTCCCTTGCCCCTTCTGCCCCGAGTCCTACAGAAGGTCGTGTCGGAGAGAGCGGAGGTGATTCTTCTGGCCCCGCATTGGCCCCGCAGGCCTTGGTTCGCGGACCTCAGGAGCCTTTCAGTGGAGCGGCCGTGGAGGATCCCCAACGCCCGGGTCTCTCTACGTCAGGGATCCCTGGAACATCCGGACCCGCGGTGGTTCCAGCTGACCGCATGGCGGTTGAGCGGAGCATCCTGAGGCGCCACAACTACTCCTCCGAGGTCATCCGCACGATCCAGGCCTCCCGTCGACCGTCGACGAACCGTATATATGACTCCACTTGGCGGGCCTTCTGCAGATGGTGCTCGGGTAAGTCCATTCGACCCCTGCAATCTACCATCCCACAGGTCCTGGACTTCCTACAGGCGGGCCTGAACAGGGGTCTGGCCCTAAACACCATCAGGCGTCAGCTGGCGGCCATTTCGTCCGTTCTCACGTGCGGGGGCTCCCTGTCCTTGTCCCAGATGCCCACAGTGCAGCAGTTCTTCAAGGGCGCCTCGCACTTGACCCCTCCCGCGGTGCACCGGTATCCCTCCTGGGATCTCCCCCTGGTTCTGGACTCCCTCACGGGGCCCCCGTTTGAACCGTTGAGGGAGGTCTCATTGCGCTTCCTGACGTTCAAGGTGGCCTTCCTTGTGGCCATTACTTCGGCTCGCAGGATTTCCGAGCTCCAGGCTCTATCGGTCAGGGAGGACCTCTGCGTTTTTCATCAGGACAGGGTGGTGTTACGCTTAGATCCTTCCTTTATCCCTAAAGTCTGTTCCTGCTTCCACCGTTCCCAAGAACTGGTCCTCCCCAATTTTTGTCCTGACCCAGATCACCCTCTGGAGCGGAGATGGCACAAGTTGGACGTTCGTAGGGCTCTCAAGATTTATCTGAAACGCACCAGGCCCTTCCGGGCCTCTGAAGCCTTGTTCGTTTCCTTCCAACCGGCCTCTCAGGGCAGGAAGGTTTCGTCCGCGACTATTGGCCGCTGGCTCAGGGCCTGCATCTCTATGGCTTACCAGGCCCGCTCCTCCTCTGTCCCGGGACGCTTAACTGCTCACTCCACGAGGAGTGCGGCCACCTCAGCGGCCTGGGCGGCCCAGGCTTCCCTTCTAGAGATCTGTAAGGCGGCCACGTGGGCTTCCCCTTCTCCATTTATCTCTCATTATAAGCTGGACTCGTTTGCTTCTGCCGATGCAGCCTTTGGCAGGAGAGTCCTCCAGTCAGTAGTGCACGCTGAGAGGTCCGACATGTGAGATTCCCGCCCAGGGACAATGCCGCTTTGGTATGTCCCAGCATAGATGCTGACTTCCTCCTGGAAAATAAGCGTTGGTCCTTACCTGATACGCCTATTTTCAGGACGGAAGTCAGCATCTTGCCCCGCCCTGGGAGTTGTTATCCATGGTTAATTGTGTTTTTCCCGGGGTTCCGGTTGGGGCTACGTTTGTTCGTTTTTGGTTGCTATGTTACTGGGCTTCTCAGTGTTTTTGTTCCGAGGGCTCTCATTGTTTTTTTTGGATCCGGATGAGCTGCAGCACCTACCTTCGTAGTCAAGACGCCGCGTGTTTGGGATTGTCTTCATTGAAACTGGGCGTGTCTGTCCAGAAGGCGGGACTAAAAGACTTTGCCCAGACTCAGCCTCCAATGAGAGCACAGCAGTCTTGCCCCAGCATAGATGCTGACTTCCGTCCTGAAAATAGGCGTATCAGGTAAGGACCAACGCTTATTCTATCATTCAACTAAAATTCCTTGCTGTGGTTGGTTACCTACTCAAGATATTCTTGTTTCCTTAATGGGCAGCACAGAGAACAGTGAATTGGTGACTTTCTGTGCATTTGCTACAGGAGGCCTGGATCACTTGGCAGTATGCTCTGCGTGAAATAAATCCCTGCATGTCAGGGATTGTCAGGGAGAAGGCCTGATTAGAATGCTCCCCCCCTCCTCTTTGATTTGTTATTGTGGCTCCATTGAAAAATAGGATGCCAGCCCAAAGGTGCAGAAGTTCACTTTCTGTTTTACATATTGGCAAATCTGCATAATTGAATCTCAGCTTAAAAAGAAAATGGGGCCTTGCCGTTTTGAGTGAAAGCCAGGAAGCGATGCTAGTGGCTGGTAAAGAATGGAAGAATAGGTCGCTGCAGGATTTGTTAAGCAATGAAGGCAAAGGAAAAAAACAAAACATACCAGTATATTTATATATACTCTGTTCTGAGTAAGGAGGAGGTAGATGGAAATTTTACAAACAGAATTTTGGGTGGTGCTGTTTTGCTTCTTGTGCCTACATGAAACATGCTTTGGGATGTTTTGCTGAAGCTATTTTCTAACTTTAGCTATATCCCTTAGGACCAATATTGACAGGTGGGGAGATAGTGGAAAATACAGTTGCTTAAGGCAGGGGTCTCCAACCTTGGCAAATTTAAGCCTGGCGGACTTCAACTCCCAGAATTCCCCAGTTTACTGGGGAATTATCCCCCCCTTAATTGCTTAAGACCCCTGCCTTAAGGAATTTTCTTAAGGCAACCTGCGGTTCAGTGGCAAAGAATTGGGGAAGGCACAGTTTCAGTCAACAGTAGAAAGTAATCTAGCTCTTTGGGTTTGATAGAACACTGGATGAATTATAATGTTTTATAGTTGGTTTGTTGATTGTGGGTGGTAGCAGGTTGCTTCAAGGACTTTCCCAGATAATCCAAAACATGGCAGAACATGGATCGAAGAGCACACCTTAATGTTCATGCAACTTTTATACGCGAATAAGCATGCAATTTGATTTCCCCTTTTACTTTTCTTCACTTCACCATTATTTTAAACATCGTATGAGATCGTGTGCCGTGAAGCTAATTTTTCAAATATTTTCTTATCAAATACATACTGTGCCTGTTTCTGTTGGGTTAAAGTTCTTTTTGCCTTGCTTTACTCAGTGAAAACAACTTGACTCCGCAGGGCTGCTCTGTCCAACTGGGAGAATCTTAGAGGTTGATTAATTAAGCTGCAGTTAATAAAGGCATGGCCACTTGTTTTCCAAACAGTTGAAGCATATCATTCTGTACTTACAGATGGAAGATAGCTTAATTGTAAGTTTCATCTCCAAGAATTCTGGCAATTGTATTTCGGAGTAGCAAAGATAAGTCACTCAGAGCAGCTGGAATTCAGATACGTGAGTTCTCTATCTCTGAAGGAAGCCACAGCTATTAAACTTGATATTTTAAATTACAGATCAATTATTTGTTGATTGTTTTGATGCTTGTTTTATCGTGACTGCATTCACATAGTTTGCTAAGCCAGAATTATGTTTTGGGTTTTCAGGATTGAAATTAAGGTGGAAGCTTTTCCATTCCTTGCATGGAAGAACCTTCCTACCGAAAAGCAAATGCTTGATTTTATCCCTTCTCCTTACTCAGCAGTTTTTCCTAATCAAAATTGCATGCTTTCCATTATAACGTCTGCCCTATTTTGCCAGGATAAAAAAAAAAACAAAGCAAGAATTTCAAAGCTCTTATTAATACCTTTTTTTAAAGTAGCAGATTTAGCTGTAGTGTTCAGTGAAGGTGGATTAATCTGCTGAATGCATAGATGTCAATTACAGCAGCATAATTCAGATTTATATAGAATAAATCCAGCGCTTTCAAGAATGACTTTATAACTACATGAAAAGGAGAAAAAAAGGAGATAGGCAGCAACAGTCATGAGTGGGTTCCAGTGAAAATTTAGCTGTTAGCAAAACATAGTTTAAATTGGAAGTAGGCATTCCGGGGCTCCCTGAAAATTCTTGCATGTGACAAGAACCCCAATTACTGTATCTATTTTTATTTGACAATGTTGATTTCTAAGTTTGCTGCTGTTGGAACAAAAGTGTGCGTGTGGTGGGGATATGCTTGGATTGGCAATATTTCCAGTTCCCACTTGGATCAGGTTCTGTGACAACAGGAACAAAAGCCTCAATGAGAGGAAAGCATGACAACGCTATCCTCACTTTCCAGATTGACTACATGGTATTTTCAGGAAGACTTCCTGATCTGTGAACATCGCAGTATTGCAAAGACAATTTTAGCCAAAGCAAGGGCAAGCACTTTCACCACGGTCCCTCAAATTAGTACAACTATTCATGTGCAAGAGAAACTTTTCCCTTCCCTGCCCTCCCCCCCTCAAGATTTAACTAGGGAAAACCATTCTTTAATCTCCATAGTTTGCCGAAGAAGCTATCATTGTGGGAACTGCAAGGTTACAGGAATATTCTCCTGTTTTTTTTAAAAAAAAAAAATCCTTAAACAAAAGACTCAGTGTGATCCGGCCCATTTGCCAGTTGGAGCTCTTTGTCCAAACTAGAGCAGCAAAGGTTCCCCTTTGCTTGACTTCACCCATTGTGAAGCAACTGCCAGGGCCAGAAGCAAGAGACCAGAGTCATAAGGGTAACCGTTCTTCAGCCTCATTAGCATCTAATTTTGTATCATTAGGAGGCAAGTTTAACTGGGACAGACAGATGTAGGCATTAATTGCTTCACATCTGTCAAAATAAAGCTCCCCTGGATAGCAAATGGGCCGATCTCCAAAGTGGAGCTCTTTCCTATCTATCAGACTCTACAGTCCAAGAAGCTAAGCTTTCAATAAAGCCTTTTGGGAGGGGTTTGCAAAGCATATACACGGACTCTTCTCCTGAATAAAGTGGATATGAACACTTAACCTCATCCTTTCATCACCTCCAAAGATCTGCAGAAAACATTGCATGTTTGTAGGAGACTAAATCATGGGAAAAAGTAGCAGTTCACATGAATATTGGCAGAACTAACTATGGCTACTATGGATCTGGTAGATTTGATCTTTCAGTTTATTAATTCATTGTTTTCCTAGGCTTTCCTTACTGTTTGGAGTGGCCTACAGACCCCTCTGGGGTAAAAAAAAAACACCCCCCCTTAACTACTATGCTTCTTGCTGGCTGCTATGTCTCTTATGATTCAAGTGATGTTAATAGGAGTGTGCTATGAACTGCAGAGAAAGGGTAGCAAATAACACAACAAAGAAGCTGTTGCTGATGTTGTTTGGAAGAAAGGTACAACTTAATGGTATACATTTTATGGGTTAATTTCTAAGTTCTGGTGTTCCTAATTAGTCCTGGGACCTACTGTGCATTACAGTACTTTGTATGATTTCCCTTCAAGGTAAAGCTTTGCTGGAAAATCTTACAGTACCATTAAGTTTTATTTTCTATTTTATATGATGGCCTTTCTGAGATGTTACCTTGTAATAGTGAAAAGGTTGGGTCAGGTTCAAGTTCATCCTAGCAATGGAAGTTCATGAATGACTTTGAGCAAGCCATATTTTCCTTAGTCCATCGTGTTTTATAGGATTATTGTTGCTGGTCCATAATGAAAGGAGATTCCCAGATTCAGTTTTTCTTGTGAGTATGTCTCGCAAGACTACCAGATTCTGTAACAGCTTTCTTCCCCATTCCATCCGTCTGGTAAACTTGCAAGATTCATTTTTCTCACCATGTACATGTATACATATAGACTCGCCATGTACGTGTATACTAACTACATTGCATTGTTTCTCTGTGTCATATAATATGTGTGGGTATATGCATAATTGTTTATATATTTATTTATTTTGTTACGTTTATGTAGTGTATATTGGAGGTGGTGACCCTTTGATAGCTGTATGCAATGCAATAATAGTAAATGAAGAAGTTAAAGCGCTCTGGGAGTTTAGAATTCAAATAGATAAGCACTTGCCACATAATACCCCAACTTAATAATTGTAAATAAGAAAGACAAAAATGTCTGCATAGTGAATATTGCAGTACCTAGAGACTGCAAAATAGATGAGAAAGAACTAAAGAAAATAATGGAATTCAAAGACCTGCAAATAGAAATAGAACAACTAGGCAAAAGAAAGCAAAGATAGTACAGTATTAATACAGTAGTGATGGATGCCTTGTGTGCAATTGCAAAACATCTGGTGCATCACTTGAACACCATCAGAATTGACAAATTGCCGTCAGTCAATTGTAAAAAGCAGCTTTATTTGGAACAGCTTCTATCATGCTACAATACCTTTAATATTATCAGACAAAAGCATCTGCCTATCCTAACTCCCTGGGAAGAACTCAATAAGTATATAAAAATGCCATATCCAGTCTGAACATCTGGCTGATTGTGTAATGAACCATAGAATATTAGTAGTAGTAGTAGTAGTGCAATTTATTCAGTATTGGTGAATTTAGTAAATGATTCTCTGAGTTTTAAGACCCAAGTGCGTAACTTAGATTTTAAATACCAAGATGTAGTATTACTGGTGTGCTGCTTTGTGCCTAAATGGCTGATGAAGATGTGAACTTTGGATGTATAGCCTCGAATTCCAGAGAAAAAGAGAAAAGGAGGGCAGAAGGTTGAAAGCAAGAAAATATGAATAATATCCCTCCTGAGAATAGTAATCTGCCTTGCTTAAGTTCCTTTGTGAACTAGAAACAAACCGCTGACTTTTGTGGCGGCTGCTGGCTGCAGTCCTTAAGCTGTTGGCCATTGAAATGGAAGTGTGTGAGCTCTCCAGTGCATTAAGTTCGTTCTTCCTCTCCTCACTGCGTTCCAGACTCGAGAGATTATAAAAACCTTGCCAAGCCTTCTCTTTTCAATGACTACATGTTACCATGATACTCCAATCTAATTTGGCTTGGAAGTCCCTTGCCATAGTGATGTAGTTCATTTACTGTTTTACAAGTGCTTTACTACAAAAGTTTCAACTGGCATTACTCTGTGCACTTGGCTAGTTGTGTTTTTGCTTTGATGTGGACAGTGGAGCACCGTAGTTGTTATGTAAAAGGGGACAAGCTGTGCTCAGGAAGTCTAGGATTCCATTGGCCGCTTCTCTCCCCTAACAGGGCGGGCATCATAGTAGTCTATGTTCAAATGGACTGAGTTTACTTTAAAAACTTAGGATGTTGTTTGCATGGTGTTTGGGGGAATTTGTCAGAAGAAAAAGTTCATAATTTAAAGTATTCAGTAATTGTGACTGCTCTCATAAAGCATCCTGATGGGAAGGCAAAAGATGGGATTCTGTAGATAAGAGAAAAAGCATCCCTACAATCTTGTTTTTTCTGACTTGTTAGCTTATTTTTGCAAACATCAAGAATACAGCTGCCTTATAGAGGAGATGGTTGGCATAAAAATTAATAAACAGTAATCTCATAAGGAAACCTGTCACTATATAATCTTATTCATTGCTAAATATTCCTTGCTGTTTTTGAAGTGTTATATTAAAAAAAATGTCAAGCTAGGTGGTAGTTGTTGCTTTCATAGATAAGGATGTGTTTACTATTGTTTTACGGCTACTGTACAATCCTGCTTACATTGAACATGTCAAAGAGCGGGAATCTCTGCTTTTCTAGATGTTTTAGATCAGGGGTCCCCAACCTTTTTTGCACCAGGGACCGGTTTCATTTTAAAGAAAATTCTGCGGACCGGCTGGCGTAGAGGAGGAGCGGGGGGGGGAGGGGGGAACAGGAGGCGCATGCGCACGTGGGGGGGGGGAAGTCAGCTCACTCGGCCCTCTAGGGCCTCCAACGGTGCGAACAGCCGCGCCTGCGCTCTCCTGCATCCGGCGCGTGCTCTACCCAGGGGGCTGCCCCCTCCTCCCTCCTCCTCCTCTCCGGCCCTGCGGCCCGGTTCCTATCAAGCCACGGACCGACACTGGTCCGCGCCCCGGGAGTTGGGGACCCTTGTTTTAGATGAAATTTCTCTCACTCAGTAAAATCAAATCCTTTATTATGGTCAATGACCAGATATTGGTACAATTTATCAGCAGTGTTTCAAGGGTGGGTGGAATGCAGGAAGGTAGCATATCTGCATTCATTTTATTCACTGGAGCAGTTAGAGTGTCAGATGATTTATGGACAAACTAACTTCTTGTGATTTCATTTCAACCTCTTCTTCCCCATCCAGATCCTTAGAGCCTCCATACATCCTGATATAAAACTGTAAATAAGTGTATGTTCAGTAGGATCAAAGAATACTTTGATATGATTTAATTCAGTAGCCCACTTTCTCTTTAAAAACGGAGCAGCTTATAAAATATAAAAAGTAGAAAATTATCCATCATTTGGGAGTGATAATTAAGCATAGAATAGTCAGAACAGTGATTTAGTATTAGTTAACCAAATGTTGTTTTAGTACACATTATATATATTACCTCCCATTCATATATAATCATCTAGAGTTCCTGGATATCCAGGTGCATTGTCAAAGACAAATAGAATCTTGAAAGCCAATTTTTTGGTCAAGCAGGAACATTGAACAGCAGGAACACAATGGTTCAAGAATCTTCAAAGATGGCCATTGTAATTCAAGCCTTTGCATTTGCCATTTAAATAACAAGAAGAAATAGTGTAATGAAATGCCAAAGTGCCCTTGGATTTAGGGAGCAATACGCAAGCAGAGGTTTGAGCTTGAAATCCCTGGATGCATTACTCCCAAGCAATATCGTTACTCTGTCCTTCAATGCCTTATGCCAGTGATAGCTAACCTTTGTGTTGTCGCGTGCCAAAAGCGCGTGTGTGCATGCCCAACAGCGTGCCTGCAGGCCTGCACCCATAATGCAATGCTCTCCCTGCCCCATGCATCCACATGCGACCCCACCCCCATGCCCTGTTTTGGGCCTAGTAGGCCATCCTGCAGCCTCCTGAGAGCAAAAAGGGAGGGCTGTGCAACCTACGGGGGGCACATGCATGGAAGAGACCCAAAAATCAGCTGGCCGGTGAGAGACGAACTGGGGCGACAGCTCATGTGCCTGCAGAGAGGGCTCTGTCTGCCACCTGTGGCACCAATGCCATAGGTTTGCCATCACAGCCTTATGCCTTGGATCTCTTATTTCCTCTTTCAAAATGTAGGTCCTTTCAGGTACTTCCCCCCACCCCCACCCCACCCCAAATAAGCCAGGCTTATGTACATTAAATATTTGGTCAAACAAATAACCTTTCTCCTTACATGGAGCATTTATATCGGCACTCACTGCTTCACTTTGCACTTTAACATTATGTAAATTTGCCCTCACTTTAAAACAATTGAACCAACTCCTACTTACAATGAATTCTTCACCACAATCATCTTTTAAATAATTGAAAAGGTGTTGAGCATAAATAAGGCTAACAGATATATTACTCTGATTTGATCATCTAACCAAATTATCAATAGCCTTTCCATTCCAGTAATTAAATCGCTTGTTGCTTATTAATAATTGCAGCTTTCAACAAGGCCCGGTGTTTCTGATGCTCCATTATTCTTACTTTACTCTTTAAAATTGTTCCAATCATTGACCAAGAGTAGCCTAATGCTTTTCCAATGACTGATTATGTTTCACCTCTTTCTGATAGCTTTATTTCCACTTTATTTCCAGTCATGATCGTTTTCCTTTTCTTTGATATACCCCCAGCACTTGTGTTGGATTTACGAGTCAGAGGCATGGCTACCAGGATAGATAAGAGAAAAATATGCCAAGTACTAAGTTACACAAGGCGAACAGCAGTGTGATCCAATTTAAAATGCTAGATGGTGTTATCTTTTCTCCAGCCGACAACCCCCTGAAGCTCCACAATGTTTTCATAAAGTAGCGTGCTCATTTGTTACTACAAACCATTATACTTAACTCCAATTTCTAGTATAATAGGTTTTATGGCAATCCATTCATAAGTACTAGATGCCTGTAAGTTGGATCTTCTTAACCTGGAAAATGCATGTAAACAGAAACTTGGGTTGCATGACTTCATGATTGCAGTAACATTTCCTTTCAGGAAACATGCATATACTGTAGTTTGGTTTTGATATATTATTTGTGAGCGGTAGAAGTAGAGTGGTGTGGTGGCCAAGAAGTGAAGACACTCACCTCCCATTCAGAAGATTGAGAGTTCAGTCCTAGGCAGCGGCATATGTTTTTCTACCAAGGTGCAAAGACAAAAGATCTGCTGCGAACTCCACGCAGGTGTAAGGAAGGGCATCCGGCCAGTAAATGCTCAGCTCCATTCAGTTACTCCAACTCCACCTCAACAAAAAGAGATTACAGGATCCTGAAAAGAAAGAAAATTATGGGAGTGGGGGGTTAGAAGTAATGCAAAGGACCAGATAAAATACTACTGAAGAAGATCAATAGCTGTTGCAGGTTCTGCCTGCTATATTCAATAGTGTCTTTTCATTGGTAGCAAAGCTAATTTTGGTTCAGTATTGCAACATGCAGCATCTTCTACGAAGATTTCACTCTGATTGCCATGATTGGCATTTGTAGACCGAATGGTTGCCTATCAGTAATACTACTTTCTCTTCCCATTCTGTATGAGGCATTGCCTCTACAATAAAGTATCTTTTTGATGGAGAACATTCTTTGAATATACCCATTGATTTGTTCTGCACATAACTAAAATATGAATTTAAGAAGCTGAAGGCCAAACAACTTTTCACTCGATCAAAACATTTCTCCAGAAAGCCTGGGCTTGGCATGAAGGGGCAGGGAAATGGCCATCCTGAGGGCCAAAAAGAAACGCATTACATAGCTGGGCCCATAACTGGGATGGAGGAAAATAAAAGGTGGGCATTCATTTAGGCGGGATTAGTGCTTCTGCCTTCCCTCAGGTAGTGAGATTAGCCTTCTGGAAAGCTTATAGGGACAAACCTGGTTAAAATGTTCATAAAAAGGTTCATTAAAAAGCCCATTTGGTCTAGTAGTAAGGCCCCAGGCTAGAAACCAGGAGCCTGTGAGTTCAGGTTCTGCCTTAGCCATGAAAGCCAGATGGATGACGTTGTTTCAAACAATTTTATTGGTTTTTACAATTATATAGGAAAAGGGGAAATGGTAGGGTTCAATGATAACATTTTAGGATTTCCGTGTCGAGGTCGGTGGTTGCCTCCAGGAGTTCATAAAAATACATTTTAAAAAAAATTATATAGTAGTGAGAATTATATATATCATATTACATTTCATACATTCAATCATTTTTTTTTAAGCATCCATCTTAGTTATAGTGAATTTCAAAACATACATCCCTTGTAAATCTTCTTAAAAATTTAATATGAATTTCTCTTGGAACATCATTTATCCTGGCATGTGTAGAATTAATTCTATAGATCATGTCTATATCTCCCCAAATATATTCTTTGGTTTTTTTTATAAAATCTGCTAAAATTGTGCTCATTAAGTCCCTAAGGTCCTCCCCTTCCTCTTCAGGAACATTCTGAAATCTGAGGAAAAAAGACATTATCTCAAACTCAATTTTTGACATCTGCATAGTAATTTCTCCCGTTTCTTTTCGTATTTCTCCTAACTCCTCCTTCGTCTCCTCTGCCCCTTTCTCTAACACCTCAATTTTTTGTTTGTTTTCTATTGCATTTCCTTTTGTCTCTCGCATTTCTAATTTTAAATCTGTCAAGTCCTTTCTAATGGATGACTTTGAGCCAGTCACTGTCTCTCAACCCAGCTCACCTCACAGGATTGTTGTGGGGAAAATAGGAGGAGGAAGATGTGTTGCTTTTGAGTTATTTGTAAAAATAACAAAGGCAGAGTACAAATAAAGAAAAAGAAAAAGTAAAGGATAAAAAATTTAAGTAAAAGTAAAGGTTCCCCTCGCACATACTTGCTAAGTCATTCCCGACTCTAGGGAGGGGTGCTCATCTCTGTTTCAAAGAGCCAGCGCTGTCCAAAGACATCTCTGTGGTCAATGCCGAAGGTGCACAGAACGCTGTTACCTTCCCACCAAAGGTGGTCCCTATTTTTCTACTTGCATTTTTACATGCTTTCAAACTGCTAGGTTGGCAGAGGCTGGGACAAGTAACAGGAGCTCACACCATTACATGGCACCAGGGATTGGAACCGCAAAACAACCATCCTTTCTGATCAGCAAACTCAATGTCTTAGCCACTGAGCCACCATGTCCCCAAAACGTTAAGTAGAGTGTGATATATTTCCAATCAACCTCAATTTTTTCAAATCCAAGCATAGATTTTGCAATGCTTACTAAGCAAATTGAATGCCATCTAACGTTCATTTGTTCAAATAAAACACTATTTTACAGAATTTTTTAACTTTGCCTGTGTTAGCATACTGCATCTATTAACACAGCAAGGAAATATTGTTCATTCTATGGGAAGAGATGATCACTATTAATATTGGTTCTTTTGACATCTGTTAACATTGATGGCAATGTTAAGTATACATCTGTTAACATTGATGGCAATGTTAACTATACAATAAGAAAAAGAGTTTAATATATGAAGTTATATATTAAAGAGGCCATGGTGAGGCCCCTCCTCAAGAAGCCCTCTTTGGACCCAGCTCTTTTGAACAACTACCGTCCAGTCTCCAACCTTCCCTTCTTGGCGAAGGTTGTTGAGAGTGTGGTGGCACAACAGTTTCCCCGTCACCTGGAGGAAGTTGACTATCTAGATCCGCGCCAGTCCGGCTTTCGGCCCGGGCATAGCACCGAGACGGCATTGGTCGCGTTGGTAGATGATCTCTGGAGGGCCAGAGATGGGGGATGTTCCTCCATCCTGGTCCTATTAGACCTCTCGGCGGCTTTCGATACCATCGACCATGGTATCCTATTGCATCGGCTGGGGGGGTTGGGGGTGGGAGGCACCGTTTTACGGTGGTTCTCCTCCTACCTCTCTGGCCGATCGCAATTTGTGCGGGCAGGAGAGCAGAGGTCGACCCCGAGACCCCTCACATGCGGGGTGCCTCAGGGGTCGGTCCTCTCGCCTCTCCTGTTTAATGCATACATGAAGCCGCTGGGTGAGATCATCCGTGGTTTTGGGGTAGAGTACCACCTGTACGCTGATGACACCCAGCTGTACATATCTACCCCAAACCACCCCAACGATGCCGTAGCGGTGATGTGCCAGTGCCTGGAAGCCGTGCGGATCTGGATGGGAAGTAACGGACTTAGGCTCAACCCGACCAAGACCGAGTGGCTGTGGTTTCCGGCTGCCCGATTCAACCAGCTCTCTCCAACGCTGGCCATAGGGGGCGAACATCTTGCCCCTGTGGATGGGGCGCGCAACTTGGGTGTCCTCCTGGATACCCGGCTGTCCATGGAAGATCAAGTGACAGCCGTGGCCAGGAGGGTGTTTTACCAGGTTCGCCTGGTACGCCAGTTGCGCCCCCTATTGGATCGGGACGCCCTTCGCACAGTCACTCATGCTCTCGTGACATCCCGACTGGATTATTGCAACTCTCTCTACATGGGGCTCCCCTTGAGGTGTACCCGGAGGCTTCAGTTGGTCCAGAATGCAGCCGCGCGAGCAATTATGGGCACGTCTAGGTTTGCCCACGTAACACCGCTCTTGCGCGAGCTGCACTGGCTACCTGTCGTCTTCCGGGTGCGCTTCAAGGTGTTAATTACCATCTTCAAAGCGCTCCATGGCTCGGGACCTAGCTACCTGCGGGATCGGATCCTGCCCCATACATCCTCACGGCCGATTCGCTCCCACAGAGAGGGACTTCTCCGGGTGCCGTCCACTAGACTTTGTCAGCAGGCGACGCCCAGGGGAAGGGCCTTCTCTGTGGCGGGCCCAGCCCTCTGGAATGACCTTCCCCCCGATATCAGGACAACCACGGACCTCCGCTCCTTCCGCTTAAAATTAAAGACACACTTTTTTCGTCTGGCCGGCCTTGGGTAGTCTCTTTTTAGGTTAGGGGTTTTTAGGGGTAATTTTTAGTTTAGTTTATGGGTTTTAGCGCAGGATCAATTTAATCTATTTTTAACTTTGTATTTTGTATTTGTCTGTGGTTTTATTTGTATTTTTAATTGCCTGTGCCCCGCCTCGAGTCCCCTTGGGGAGAGAGAGCGGGATATAAAATTAAATTATTATTATTATTATTATTATTATTATTATTATTATTATTATTATTATTATTATTATTATTATTATTATTATTATTATTATATATTAAACTTTTTCTTATTGTATACTTAACATTGCCATCAATGTTAACAGATTCTCCCCAAAACACAGGATTAAATTCAGTTGCAAATTTGATCATTTTACTCCATTATTTTTGTTTAACCAAGCAAGTTTGCTTGCTGCATACCTTTTTTGTCTAAGGATCGTTAATTAATTTTTTTCCTTGTAGCATCAGAAGCATTTGTTGAATTTATTTTAAGGATTGTGTGTGGCATGTAAACAATAGGTTGGCATTCATCTGAGAACTTGGAAATCTTCATCTACTAACATCGACTAACATTGTTTTGCAATAGCAGGTGGTCTGTATTATAGAAATTGTACAATTTAAATATGGAGTTGATAGCTTGATTTAGCTGTAAATATATAACCCCAACAATGTGGTCCTGTTTTTTTTAAACTGACTGGGATTCATACATCTGCTGTGATGCAGCTGGACCACACTCAGTTAATTTCTCTATTTCTCCCCTGGGAGTGGGTGGGAGGCTTTTTGGTATGATTCCATCTGTAAATGAGCTTTGGAGCTGATTGTTCTCAACTTCACTTACAGCTGAAAGAATGTGCTGTTGTCAAGGGCCCTGAAATTCAGTCACCACAGAGACTGCCCCTTCCTCAAAGGAAGCCCCTTCCTCATCTTGGACTTCACCTCCTTTCTCAGAAGTTTCAATACACAATAGGATTGACCTGGTTGAACCAAGTGTAGGAGTTTTGCCACTTGATGCCAGATGATGGGCTGAGAGCAGGACTAATGCAGGATAGCTTGCCAACAAAGCCAGTTAATATTTCTGTTTCGGTACTTAAGAAATGACATGATTTGTTATGGTATCATCTGTGGTAGGTAAAATGCTCTGCTTTGCTACTTTAGAATCTCTTTCAAAAATCTTTTCCACCGTTTGAGATGCACTTACTGTTTTTTTCTAGTGTGTTGTCAAACATGCTGTTCTGTACCACTCGTGATATGTTGCTCTTATTTAAAAGTCATCTTTGCAAGCTAATTATTTTCCCAGCTTTTCCCAGGAGGGTTGTCTTATCGTTTTAAGCCCATGACTTTCAGACTTCCGCCTTGAAAGACTATTGTTACCTGATTTCCAAGAAATGTTCTGAGTATTTGTCACAGAACCGCTATGCATTTCAAACAGTTCTGGGATATACCGTATTTTTTGGAGTATAAGACGGAGTATAAGACCAAGTATAAGAGTATAAGAGTATAAGACGGAGTATAAGAGTATAAGATGGAGTATAAGACTTGGTATATACTCTTATACCAAGTATAAGAGTATAAGACGGAGTATAAGACCAAGGTTTTGAAGAGGCAAATTTTAAAAAAAAGTTTTTGCACTGTGCAAACCTCCTAAAAACGTTTCACTTTTCGTGAAAATGGGCCCATTTTTTTCAAAAAAGGGGGCACAAATAGCCTTTAGGAGGCTTGCAGAGTGCTTCTGGGGGCTGCCCCCCCCCAAATGGCCTGTTTTTCACTCATTTCTGCCCCCCACAGCCCCCAGGAACACTCTGAAAGCCTCCTAAAGGCTCTACATGGCCATTTTGGTGAAAGGGGCGGGGTTTCAGGAGGCAAAGAAATGCTGTATTCAGTTTATAAGATGCATCCAGATTTTCAGCCTCTTTTTTGAGGGAAAAAGGTACATCTTATATTCTGAAAAATACAGCACATATGCTGTGGAGCTCTCTGACCTTGTTTATTTGTTTGCAGGCATTTTATTACCTGACTAGGTAACATCATCAGTATTAGCGAATGTGGGATTTGCTCACTGTTTATAATTATAGTCCTCAAGTTATGGCCAGTTGCTTGGAATCGTTGTAATGACGACAGACTTCCCCAGAGCTACTTACAACTTGGATTTGAGGTTCTTCTGGCTACCCCCATCCCCTGTGGTCACATGATTGAATTTTGGATACTTGGTGTATTTATGGCTGTTTTCAGCATCTTGCAGTTATGTAACCATGATTTATGACATTTTTTATGGAAACCGATATTTATTTCTGGGTTCTAGTAAAAAAATGCCCATTGAGTATAAAGAGTTTGCTTAAATTAGCCCACAGTTAACATGCTTACCTCACTTACTATAGGCTTGGAAGATACTTTTTGTTTTATAAAATTTTTATTGATTTTCAAAATACATATAGGGAAAAGGTATAGGGTAAATATAACATTTTGGTAGCTGATGGTGGCCCTCCCAAAAAACTTCATAAGTTTACAATTTTAAGAATAAAAGATAGGCATATATGAAGATTACATTGTACAGTCCGTACATTCAATCATCTTTTTCTTTGCCATTTTATCTTGTATCAACAATTACAATAAGATTTCCAATAAAATCATTTTTGAGATCTAAATCTTTTTGCTATTGACTCTTCTTCCTCGTCACCGGGCGGGGCCATTGCTCCCTTTGTTCCCCCATCTTCGTCCCCTAGAAGGGAAGAATGTTTTTGAATAAAGGCCTCCGCCTCGCTTAATGTTTTAGCTCTTACTCTACCCCCCTCCCAGAAGATCAGTATTCCCTTTGGCAATAACCACTTGAACCAAATTCCTTTTTTGTATAATTTCTTAGACAAGAAGGAATACTTCCTTCTTATTTCTCTAATATCTTTTGGAATTTGTTTCAAAATGATTATTTCTTTATCTTGATACTTTAAAATTCCATCCCGTTGGGCCCTCAATATCTCATCACTTGTGGATCTCCTAAGAAATTTACCATGAACTTCTCTTGGTACATTATGCATCCTAGCATGCGCTGAGTTAATTCTATAAACCAGATCCATATCCCACCAGAGTTGCTCCTTATCTCTTTTAAGGTATTCTGCTAACATTGTACTCATAACATCTTTAAGAGCCTCATTTTCTGACTCTGGTATATTCTGGAACCTAAGAAAAAAAGACATTCTTTCAAATTCAATTTTGGTCATGTGAGCTCCTAATTCTAGACTCCACTTTTGGATTTCCTTAACCTCTTCCCCCATCTCAGCTGCCCCCTCTAACACCACAATTTTTTGTTTATCCTCCATTGTGCTTCGTTGCGTTTCCCTAAGCTCTAATTTTAATTCTGTTATTTCTTTCCGCAATTCATTCACGTTTTTCATAATTTCCTGAAACATATCTTTAACTGACAGTTCCTGTGAGCTCTCTCCAGCAGATTCTTTCTGTAGTAGTGAAGAAATCTTTGGCTGTGTAGTTGGGCTGGAGACAGCTGAGGACGGGGCGGAAGCTGACTTTCCCGATGGTGGTTTTCTAAAAGCCATTGCCTAAGTTCTGTTGGTAAAAAAATGGCGCCGGAGAAACGGACGACCGAGACAGTCCGAGGTATCAGAGTAATCCAAATGAGAGTCCAGTCTTAAGAGTTCACTTAAGAAAAAAAAGAGGAAAACTTTGCAATCCACATCCAGGAGTCCATGTATTGGGAAAGACTTGCGAGCCTCAGGGAGAAATGTTAAAAGTTTCAAATTCTTCGATGGTAGTTATGGAGGGAAAAATTTCACTAATGCAAAGGAGTTATAAGCAGAGAACAAAGAGAAGCCATCTTGCCCCGCCTTCTAACAGGAAGAAAAGTAAAAGTTCCATTTTACCTTTTTGTTAAAAGAACTTCGCAACAAATTGTTGCAACTGTGATACGATACAATTCTTTTCCATAGTTAATTCCAATAGCAAGTTAATCCTTTTCCTCTCTCCATCCTGCCCCATACATCCCTGCGGCCGATTCGCTCCCACAGAGAGGGACTTCTCCGGGTACCGTCCACTAGGCTATGCCAGCGGGCGACGCCCAGGGGAAGGGCCTTCTCTGTGGCGGGCCCGACCCTCTGGAAAACCTTCCCCCTGAAATTAGAACAACCACGGACCTCCGCTCCTTCCGGCAAAAATTAAAAACACACTTCTTCTGTTTGGCCGGCCTAGGGCAATTAAACTGTTTTTAGGGGTTTTTAGGGTTTAGTTTTAGTTTTATATGGGCTTTTAGCGCAGGGTTAGTTTAATTCGTTTTAACATTGTACTTTGTTTGTGGTTTTTAATTGTATTTTTAATTCCCCGTGCCCCGCCTCGAGTCCCTTCGGGGAGAGAGAGCGGGTTATAAATTAAAAATTATTATTATTATTATTATTCCAATGGAGAGAGATCGTTTGATTGCTGCTTCATCCGAGAGGGGGTTAAACAAGAAAAGCTCCCCCCTCCAATCTCCATTTAAAATTGATTGAACAGGAACTTACAGTATCCTATCGCTTATTTTTCATCAGCAACCCAAGAGATTAGGGAGCGCCCTCCATCTCCGGCATTTCAGCTACTCTTTCCATTCTGTTTGTTGTTCCCGGGATCCATCCGGCGAAGAGGCAAAGTTTCTCCCCCCTTTCTGCTTGCCAGCTCCTGGGGCAAGGCTGGGAGCACCCCACCGGCCACCGCCAGATTGGGAACTCCCAGCGAGCCACCCTTATGGCAGGAGATTCCTCCAGAACCTCCTGTGCTCCTGAAGGAGTCCACCGGTACAGCAAGCGGCGGACAAAGCGCGAAGCACGTCCATCACCTTCGGAAACCGGAAGCGAAGTCAGGCTTGGAAGATACTTTTAATGCAAGTGAAGTTTGCATGTTATTTGTGGACTGCACTGAAATTATTGTTAGGTGGATTAACACTCTCTATTATTTATTTTTCCCAGACATATCTGTTTTGTTGCACAAAATTAGATTATCTTATTCTACTATCTTATTGTTGTAAGTTTATAACTATTCTATTTCTATTATTTAATTGTACATTTCAATCTCTGTGTTCTATTTCTATGTTCACATTCCTACTTTTTCGGAGTATAAAACGCACCAGAGTATAAGACGCACCAAGATGTTGAAGAGGCAAATTAAAAAAAAGTTTTTGCCCACTGCAGACCTCCCAAAAACGGCTCATTTTTTGTGAAAATGGGCCCATTTTGTGTAAAAAAAAGAGCATACATAGCCTTTAGGAGGCTTATAGAGTGCTCATGGGGGCTGGTGGGGGACAATAAACAAAAAAATGGCCCATTTTTCACTCATTTTTGCCCTCCCCAGCCCCCAGGAGCACACTGGAAGCCTCCTAAAGGCTATGCATGCTCATTTTTGTAAAGGGGGCCGGGTTTCAGGAAGTCAAAAATGCTGTATTCAGTGTATAAGACGCACCCAGATTTTAACCTTCTTTTTTTGAGGGAAAAAGGTGCGTCTTATACTCCGAACAATACGCTATGTTGTCTTGTCTTAACTATTCTTTAAATCTTTCCCCTGCCCCTCCTGCCCCCCCCCCCAGTCTCCATCTTTTGTCAATCACGGTCTGTTTGCATATGAAAACCCCTTTAGCTCCTTTATATACTTACAAATGGGCTTTCTATTCCCTACAGCACTTACAGTCTGTTTCTGAAGCTGGTTTGTTGAACTCTGTAGCTGGCTTCTTTGCTTTCAGGCTTGCTTGTTTGATTTTTCTCTTTGTGTCTATAGAGACTCTCCATCAACCAATTCATGGGTGCCCCAAAGCTGCTTTCCAAAAGGCAACTGGACTTTATTTTTTTCCCCTTGAAAACATTTCGCTTCTCATCCAAGAAACTTATTCAGTTCTGGCTGAATGGTGGGGAATAGAAGGATTTATATTCCTTGCAGTCAGGGTTTTAAGTTTTCCTTGTTGTCTCTCAGCTCTGTGTCTCATTGGTTTTGCGGCTCTAAGACGTTTTCTCTTGAAAAACCTTGTCTTTAGGTTGAGATTCATTTGTCTCTGCTGTCCTCTGGGGTTTGGCTCATTTCTTGGACACACTACATACGTGCTAGATTTCAATTCCCTTTTAATAAAACAAAGTGTCCAATTAAGAAAAGGATGGGATTGTTTAACATTTCTTTCCCAGGTAGCTCAAACCTCTGGATCCCAGGTAGGAAAAAAATGGCTGTTCACTCCAGGTGATGCATTCACTCTTTGACATAATCCATTTGCTTTTTGGTAGACTCTATGGGATTGTTATGTAAACTTGTGATTTTACATTTGCTTTCTGGCTGCTCAATCCCATAGTTCTCAAAGTGGAATGCGATAATTCTTTTTATCTGTAAATGTTTGCTCTAATGTTCTTAATGTGATAACATCTACACCAGGGGTGTCCAAACTTGAGAACTTTAAGACTTGTGGACTTCAACTCCCAGAATTCCCCAGCCAGCATCGCTGGCTGGGGAATTCTGGGAGTTGAAGTCCACAAGTCTTAAAGTTCCCAAGTTTGGACACCCCTGATCTACACAATTTGTTTTCGTCAAACAAATTGCACAGTGATACATCTTTCTTGCATAGCAGGGTTTTTTCTTCATGGAGATAATCAGGTTGGACCATTGTAATGTTAGCTTCAGTTGCACCCCAAAAGCATTGATTTAGTATTGTTGGTTTGGGCTCCAACTGGCCCCAAATGGTGGAAATATGTATTTGGCCAGATGTGTTGGTAAGGAATACACCCAGTGGTGCAATTGAGCTGGTTCTATCTGGTTTGGGTGAACCGGTAGCAGTGGCAGCAGGAGGTTCTGTCCATCCACCCAGACATCATTACATCCCGCTTTTGGGAGTGCGGAAGGTCCTGCGCATGCGCGGCACATACACTCACATTTTTGAACCTATAGTGAAGGTAAGTTGATTTCACCCCTGAATACACCTGCTGTTTAAATAGCTCCACTGTCTTTCAGTCTGTTTCTAGACCCAACTCAATATACTGTTAGTCAATTGTTAATCACTATTTAACTTGGAAACAAGACAATAAAAAAAAGTATTTTTCCTTAAGGTCTCCTGGTTTAAGATATAGTGTCATCAAAGTATAGGGCTAGAAATCTAGGGGGCACCTTTTGTCACCTGTTTTTGAAGCAGTCTCTGACAAATGAGGTTGTGTTAGCTCACTCTTCTGCTGGCAAGTAAATAACATTTTCCAGATCTTTGATGCAAAAAATGGACGTTGGATAAGATGATATTTTTAATGTATTAATATGTATGTATTTATTTATTAAGAACCGTGGTGGCACAATGCTTAGAATGTAGAATGTAGTATTGCAGGCTGACTCTGCCCACTGCCAGAAGTTCGATCCTGACCAACTCAGCCTTCCATCTTTCTGAGGTGGTTAAAATGAGGATTCAGATTCATCATCACCTTCTTTTAACAACCCCATAATCCTTTGCGAGGTGGACTCTGGGCAACTGAATGGAGCTAGCAGAGTGTTTTAATGGCCAAATGCCCTTCCTGTTGCCAAATGAGGTTTCAGATTGTTGGGGGCAATATGCTGATTCTGTAAACCGCTTAGAGTGGGCTGTAATGCACTGTGAAGTGGTATATAGGCCAAGTGCTATTGCTATTAAATGTCTATGCCTCCCATCTCCCCTACAAGGTGACTCTGGGTGGCTTTGCTTTATTAATTTGTTGAGTACATTAATCATGCATTTTAAACATTTCCCTTTTAGTTGCCCTGAATGTTTTGTACTCTACATTAAGTTGGATTCTAGTCCTTTCTACACTGAATGTTTACATATCAGGCAGATGTGCTAATAGTTATTTGAATGTCAGTGTGTATTCATTGTAATGTCTTTGCCCACCCCAGAGGAACCGTCATATTGTAATTGAGACTACTCAGCATTCTTGCTGAGTTAGGATACTCTGAGGAAATCAACCGGCATAAAACAAAAAGCTTTGTAGGATAAATATGTTCAGATGCTTCTCCTCCTTGTTCTTCTATAAACCCAGTCTCTTCATCTTGCATCCTTTAGCATTTAAAATGTCCATCTTGTTACTAAACAATTTGAGTTCACTGCATTATCATTAAAGTATTATTGTGTGAAAGCCACAGGTAAACTGCATTTAAAGAAAAATAAAACAAAAATTGCAGCACTCTCTGATTCATAATACATTAACCATTTCCCCCCCAAAACCCAAGTACTGTAAAGTCTTATTGTCAGTTAGTGGAGTAAAATAATGAGCCTTTGAGACCCACATTTGTCAGAACTGTCAAACTGAAGGAATGCAAAAGGCCATCTTCTTGCCAATTCAGAAAACTCTCAAGTTGGTGCTAACATGTCACTAGACTCATATGTTGAAAAAGTAGGAATTTGGCTCTGAATAAATATTTTCAGAAAGTGCAAAACAATTTGTATTAATTATCTCCAAGATCTTTTAGTTTTCTTCTTTTCTTTATGATCCCTTACCTGCTTAAAAGAGACAGCGCTTATACGGTAAAATTTGCATGTTCAAAACAACCTTTCCACACTTTGTTTTGTGTAGCGTTAAACTTTGAGTTAAACTCCCCACCATCAATTTATTCTGTTCTCCAATGTGCTGACGTGAGAATTCAAAGTTAAAGACCAGCTACAGTAATTTGGGATATCACTACTAAAATGCTATAGGTAATGTTTCTTTCCCAGTGCAGCTTCAACTTGCCCATGAGATACACCTATCCTTATTTGTTGATAATAAGACACTAAGTTGTATAAACACACAGGCCAGAAACAATTTGATTACGGTACATTTTTGGAACTTTGCATTGAATTACCATATTTTTCAGAGTATAAGATGCACCTTTCCCCCGAAAAAAGTGGGTGAAAATCTGGGTGCGTCTTATACACTGAATACAGCATTTTTGGCCTCCCCAAACTCCGCCCCCAGGCAGCCCATTTTTTGCAAAAATGGATGTGCAGACGGTTTGGGAGGCCTGCAAAGTGCTCCTGGGGACTGGGGAGGGCAAAAATGAGCAAAAAACATCCCACCCCCCAGAAGTACTCTACAAGCCTCCCAAAGTCTATGCATGCCCCGGTTTTTTGGAAAAAACAGGCCCGTTTTTTATTCTTTTTTTGCCCCCACCCCAGTCCCCAGGAGCACTTTGCAGGCCTCTCAAATGCTCTAAATGCACCATTTTCCACAAAAAACGAGGCGTGCAGAGGGTTTGGGAGGCCTGCACAGTGCAAAAACTTTTTTTTAAAAAAATTATCTCTTCAAAATCTTGGTGCATCTAATACTCCGGTATGTCTTATAGTCCGAAAAATATGGTGTGATGTAATAGTCTAGCAACTGAGGTATGGTCGAGAACATGATTTAAAATATAAATGAAATAAAACACATAAATCACATTTGACATCATCATGGGAACTCATTCCCCCCAGTTCTGCCTTTAAGATTTTCTTAGCTTTGATTATGTTAGCTATGAACTGTTTGCCATACTGTATGTATTCAGAACTGCAATTCACATATCTCTTTATTAGCTCACATAAAATTATATGTGGCATGAAGACTGTCTTTCAGTGGATAAAATGTAAAGCAGTATCTTTTGCAGTTTTACTGATGCCTTTCAGGCGATGTACTCAGACGTGCTTTCGAAAGAATTGTTCGTCAGCAAGTCAGTTTTGACTGTCAACTGTCAGAGTCCATGTGATAGGATTCTCAGAATAACAGGAAAAATAATTAAAAATAAACCCTGCTAGGCATTTTGCCAAGAATGTCTACTACTCTATTTTTGGAAGGCAGACTTGAGAACTGTGGGTATGAAAATATTCAGATTATAGTCCAGGAGATGATTCAAATAGTCATTGACTGAATAGGTGTTTCTAAATCTAATTTTAAAGCAAAGCTGTCTGCTGTGGTAGATAGCTCAGTGTTAAATCAATTGTGTTGAGCAATTTAGAATTAAAAGGCCTGGCATTTGAGATGAGTTTTCATCATTATAAAATGATCTGCCTACTCTCTTAAATTGGTTGGCAGTAATATTAATCATTTTATTGATTAATAGAATAATATTTTATTTACCACCTTTGATTTCTGGAAGCTGTAGCTCAGAGTTTTAAAACGTTCGAAGGAACAGGGCTAAGCTTTAGAAACTGTTTTAGAAATGAATAAGAAGCTATGAATTAGTGACACAATAACTTGCCAACACTTGTCAAAAATATGGCACCTTTGGAATGAGTTCCTAGAGCAAAATAATCGTCATAGCAGTCCCAAAAAGACTTTACAGGATTCAGATCAACTGACAAGAGCTCTTAATTTCATTTGAGGTTAATTCCAGATGGATCAGTCAATCTATGATAATTTCATATGTATCTTGCTATAACTTTGTTTTGTTGAATTTCTGGGTCTGTCTATTAACAATGTGAAAACTCATCCTCATTTCCATATAGAGCTTTATATAATGTGGCTATTTTGATATGACATTTGAGTCAGAAGCTGCAATACACAGTGGGGAGAAATGAACACCAGAATGGCAATTATGATGATGCCCATAGTAGTCTGGGATATACTAAGTAGGTCAGTATGCTTAAAAAGGCAGATTAGGCAAAATTCTTACCTCTTCTCAAGACCAATGTATGATATAATACTTCAGAGTTGCCCAAATGTAAAACAGACAGACAGAATTTCTAGGATAGGAAAATGCTATTCAACAAAAAGTTTTGCCATAAGAAATTATTTCAGTGTCCATCATATAACTTATTTTATTTGCTGGAAAACAATGTAGAGTGTTACCTTGGTTGTCAACTGCTTTGAAACGTGTCAAACTCAACACATTTTAACATGAAATTTTTGTCCCAGTACTCATTGTTTGATACTCAATGCACAAGCTAGAACTTATGGACCGGGTGGCCCTTCGCCCAGTACTCATTGTTTGATACTCAATGCACAAGCTAGAACTACTGGACCGGGTGGCCCTTCGCACAGTCACTCAAGCACTCGTGACATCCCGGCTGGACTACTGTAACGCTCTCTACATGGGGCTCCCCTTGAGGTGCACTCGAAGGCTACAGTTAGTCCAGAATGCGGCCGCGCGGGTGATTATGGGTGCCTCAAGGCAAGCCCACATAACACCTCTCCTGCGCGAGCTGCACTGGATACCTGTGGCCTTTCGGGTGCGCTTCAAGGTGTTGACGACCATCTTTAAATCGCTCCATGGCTCAGGGCCTAGCCTCCTGCCCCATACATCCCTTCGTCCACTCAGCTCCCACAGAGAGGGTCTTCCTCTGGAACAACCTACCCCCCGACCTACACACCACCTCAGACCTCCGCCTCTTCTGCCAGCGTCTCAATACGTATTTATTCTAACAAGCCGGCCTAGCATAACCCCCCATTTCTGACTTTTATCTGTTTAAATTTAAATTCTTAGGGTTTTAAAAGGGGTTTTTAGCACGGGATTTAATTTAATAGTTTTTTAATAATGTATTTTGTAATTTTGTATGGTTTTTAATATTGCCTGTGCGCCGCCCTGGGTCCTTACAAGGAGAAGGGCGGGGTATAAATTTGAAAAATAATAAAATAAATAAAAACTTATTGGTGTCAGCTGCCTTGTGACACAATATATTATTCCTTAGGGAAAAATTGGTACTCATCAGTTTTGGTACACATCGTACCTCCTGGAACCAATTAATGATGAGTACCAAGACACCACTGTATGTGCTATAATTAAAACTTCATTGTGTTATATTTGATCCTAGTTGCTAACCTACCATAATCTTACCACATGCAAATCATTCTGATTTTCCCTTATTCATACGAGATACTATTTAATGAATTACAGTCTAGTTCTTTGATCATTATTTTGTCTGTACCCATCTTTGAATTTTTGATATGGATTTTGTTACAGTTTTCATTATGCTTCCAGCAAAATGTGAAATTGCTTCTAGTAGTTGTCATTCCTAATAAATTCTTACTTGACCCTGACCCCCTCTTTTATTTAAATTTTCTGGGGCATTTTGATAACTTTTATCTGCACTTTACATTAAACAATCAAAGTGAATTTATTTCCATATTAGTTTAGGTGCAAGGTTTGCCCAACTTTCTCCAAGTCCTATTCCATTAGGATTGGGGTCACCAGATGAAATGGAAAGGGAAGATATTCCCTCTTTCCCTCCCTCTCTCCCACCCTCTTTCTTTCCCTTAGAGTCAGGTTTTGACTGCTTAGACAAGTTCCTGCAGTTTTCTTGGCAAGGTTTTTCAGAAATGGTTTGCCACTGTCTTCTTCTTTGGGTTGAAAGAGATTGACTGCTTTGTCCCTAAGTCAGGACAAGAACTCATGGTCTCCCAGTTTCTCTGTTGGTGCCTGAACTACTACACCAAACCGACTCTCTACTTTATCATACCTGTATTTTAACCCCCCTTTTAAACCAAGATTTGAAGATTGCTGAACGGTCATTAAATCAATTGTCCAAATGTGCATTGGTAAGGTTCCAGAAATCTGTTGAATAAATGATTCAACTCTGTAAGAAACTTTACTGCCTTTCTGAGTGCTTGTAAAGACAATTTTGAAACATTCCTTTGCAAATACAAGAATAGGCACTAATGTAGAGAGCGATGCTTGCATCAATCTTTCCTAAATTAGTTTTATGGTAGGAGCTGTTCAAATAAAAATGTTAGTCTCTCAAGAAGCCTTTAGGCTACAGCTCAGTACAGTCCAGCTTTTGTGAACGTGTAAATGCAATTTGCACTAACATGTTGACTATGAAAGGAAGCTATTGTGCCTTATAGAACAGTGGCTCTTTGTTTTGCTGACTTTAAACTGGCTGGATAAACATGCAATGCCAGTTGAGACAGAATCCCTTCTGTAGAGTATAATTCGGCAAATAATTCATCTGAGGATAATTTTCTGCGGGATACAAATGGACTTCAGATGAAAAGGGTGAATGAAAGAAGGATGAATCCTTCTTTTTCTATACTAAGATTTCTAAGCCAATCATTTCTGATCAAATTCTGTCTGCTGAAGAAATTGACTATGCCACTTACCATAACACTGTAGTCGTGACTGTCAGCTCCTACCTTTGTCTCACTGCAGCTTTGTTCATCGCTTCTTCTTTGTTTTATGTGGCTTGTGTATCAAGGTGAGATGGATGAGCAAAGGGTTCTGTGACTTTCTTTGTGTGGATTGAAAAATAACCAGCTACTTTTGCCTTCCTTCAGTAAGAGGAATTTACTGGTTTTGATTTGATTTTTGCAGATCCTTAGTACGCTTGATTGCAAAACCAAGTCGTAGATCATAATTAGGAAGGGAAACAATAGTTACCTATTCCTTTCCCCAAGCTATTTAGGTATGTTCATTTGGGGGAGATGCCAAGCGTCAATAGAAAATTTTGGGACATCTCTCAGTTTCCCATCCGATTTATTCCAGGAAAAGTGTGGACTGGATTTTGGAAGTTGCAGTCCCAGCACATCTGGACGGCATCAAGCTGGGGAGTCTGTTTTATGATCTCAATGTAACATTGAAATAACCTCTGCTGGACTGAAATTGCAAGATGCCATTTACTGTATGTACATCTTGACAGTCCCCATAAACATAAACCTCTTCTTCTAGCAAGAGAGATGAAACTTGTCTAGTTTATGGGAAATAGAATCATTTGAAAACCACAGCTCAGTGTTCCAGTTTATTACTAACTCTAGCAGGTTTTTTTTGAGAATTTCTCAATGAATTTTAAGCTGTCAGTTGCTTGGATGGAATGAACGTTGAAGAAGTGAGCTATTTTACAATTGTAAGAAGATGAAAACCTTTGGAATGCATTTGGAGAGTGCGAAAGACTTTTGAAATAGACAAATTAAAAAAAAGTGTCTGTTGGCTGGGCTGCTGGGGATCAGTTCTGTGTAAGATTATGCTGTTGCTCAGTTGTTTAACAGCACTGTTCCAAAATTATAATTTAACAGCGTTGTGATTTGTGTAATATCGGGGACATTAGTGTTAATTGGAAGAACTGTGATTTATATCTACTACTTTTCATGTTCCAATTTTTGGATCTCTAATTTAAATTATTTTGTGTAAACACATTTGGAATAGGGCATGATGAACGCTGAAAGAAAATCCTTGTGCCTGGATTTGTATTGTGCCTTTTGATTGGGAATTGATTGTAGTGGGCCCGTGTGAATAATTCAGTGAGAATGAAATATTACTCTGTTCCTTGAAGCTTCATAGAAGCAGCTCTAAAGTACAGCTGCTTTGGGCCTTACTCAAGTCAAGGCATATGCAAAAAATACTTCCACTTAACTTGGTTCCCATGGTTCAGAAGGACACTGTTGCTATTGCACTGAGAAAGCCTCAGAGAGGTACAGGCTGAAACATCTGCGAAACGCCTCCTGAAGTCAGGAGATCCTGGAAGCAAGTCCTTGTGTATATATTTCTGAGGTTAAGCTTTAGGGAACCACATCGATCTCAGTGGATCTCCTTGTTTCTTAAAGGCATTTGCTTTTGTATTCAAATTGTGTAAGAATGCCACTCTCTGCAGAGCAGTTAACATTAGTGCTTCTCGTTAAATCAATCAGTATTTTGCATTGCACATAAAATTGACCCTTCAGTTTTGACTTCTACAAGCTAATGTTATTCTGTGACAAACTGTTTAAAATGTAAAGGAAAATGTGAAGAAGTGTATAAGCCACACATGCAATGGAATGTAGCCAGTTGGTGTCATTTGAAAACCTAACGAATCCTTTAAAATTGGGGCTTTTAGGCTTTAACACTCTTTGTGCAATTGGATTCTTGATGTTCTTGTTGAGAAGCCTCAGTATGTGCAAGTTGCACCTAATATTTCTGACACCATTTCCTTGAGCACAGGTTTTCTTCATGGCTGTGTCTTCAGTCAGTCCACTGTTGTTCGTCCTGTTGACCCAAGACTGTTGTGCAATATGGTTTGCCACAAACCATATTGTAAAGTATGCAGATGACACAACAGTAGTGGGCCTTAATTAGGATGACAGTGAGGGAAGGTATCGCGAGGAGGTAGTAGGCCTGGTGAACTGGTGTAATAAAAACAGCCTCGATTTAAATGTAGGAAAAACAAAAGAAATTATTGTTGATTTCAGAAAAGGCAGGCACAGCCGCACACCTCTGTGTATTAATGATTCATCTGTGATGAGGGTTGGCAGCATCAAGTCCCTGGGTGTGCAGCTAACAAATAGGTTATCTTGGTCACTCAACAATGAGACACTGGTGAAGTGAGCACAGCAGCGCCTGCACTTTTTGTGTTGCATGAGAAAAGTTCATCTTCCTTCCCCTGTCCTTACCACTTTGTGCAGAGAGACGATCAAGAGCGTCCTGTCATATTGCATTACTGTCTGTTTTGGCAGCATTACTGCTTTGGATAGGAAGGCGCTGCAGAGAGTGGTGATGACAGCAGAAAAGATTATTGGTAGTTCAGTTCCTTCTATCCAGGACATAGCATACAAGCACTGCTTGAGTAGAGTCCACAGTATTGTGAGGGATGCTACACATCCATTCCAGACCGGTTTTCCTTGTTTCCTTCTGGGAGGAAGCTTCATAGTATCTGAAACAGAACATCTAGATTCAGTCACAGCCTTGTTCCATATAGTAGCAACCTCGTGAACCCTCAAATTCTCTCTTTCTACCATGTTTTCAAAATGGTCAGTGATTTGTATATGTGTTTGTATGTATGTGTGTGTATGTATGTATGTATGTGTATGTATGTGAGTGTGTGTGTGTGTGTGTGTATGTATGTATGTATGCTGGTCTTGTTGTATTCGGGTCTTTTCCTGCGTAAGATTGAGATTGTCTTGGCAATATTTCAGCGAGGTCTCACTCGCCATCTTCAGGCTGGTGTTTATGTATGGATGTGTGTGTGTGTGTGTGTGTGTGTGCGTGTGTCTGTGTGCGCATACTCTTTTTTTTAGAGCAAGCAACAGAATAACAAAAAAAGAATTAAAAATAATAATAAGAGAAATGGAAAAGAGAACACAATCTAACAAAAAATATGTGTGTATTGCTGTTATTAGTTGTGAAGTCGCATCTGACCCATCATGACTCCATGGACAACATTCTTCCAGGCCTTCCTGTCTACCATCCTCTGGAGTCTATTCAAGCTCACGCCTACTGCTTCCATGACACCATCCAGCCACCTCATTCTCTATCGTCCCCTTCTTCTTTTGCCCTCAATCTTTCCCAGCATTAGGCTCTTCTCCAGTGAGAATACATATGTATGCATGCTGTATATATAACAATTTCAGTAAAGAATTACCATATTTCATAGTAATCATCCTTACATAATCTTCATCTATAAGCAATTCATAATTTGCAAATAACATCAAGTTTTCCATTCATTGAGTAATTCAGGCTGTGTAATGAATGCTTGGAGATGTACCTTTGCTTTTAAAACCTTCCACCAGAGACCCAGGTGTAACTACTGGCTGCTACAGTTGTAACTGTTAGGTAAATTGTGAATTATCAGATGAATTCACAATGTCATATCAAGTTGGCTCTCCTTATGGTCTTATATGAAGTATCATTCTTCAGTGTATTAAATAATAGGGGAAAAAATTGAGGACTCATTTTTTTCCCTTCAGTGGAAGAAATGCAAGTGTTTTATGTCTTTGCTCATCTTTTTCATTTACCCACTCTTCTTGGTTAGCTTTCTGGGGATCAACGTTCTTACAGCAAAACAACAGCATTCATCCAGTTCTGGAAAAGGTCACGCTCTCCCTAAAGGTTTGAGTTTGGCGCTTAGGGGGTGTTTTAGATCCATTACTATCTGAGCCTCAAGTATCCTCCGTGGAGATAAGCCTACTTGGATAGAAATAGCTTCACTTCTGTTAATCTTATGTCAAGCTGTTGCCTTGGTTGCTGTAATATAGGTTATGGGGGTTTGCCCTTGAAGAAACTTCAGTTTCCAAAAAAATACAAGAGTATTGCCTGGAGCTACATGTTAAGAACCATAAAGTCCCAGTTTCATATAATATCAGTTCTAGGTTGTAATTTAGAGTGCGGGTATAACTTGCAAGGACCTTAACTGTTCAAACAGTTAAGGGAGTCTCTTGCAGAATTGTAGCAGGCCTACTCCCAGTTATGACACATTTTCACACGTAGGACCATTGTAGCATTCCCATGGTCACTCCCTCTCAATCCAACCCATGTCACAGGGCTGTTGTGATGAGAAAATAGGAGGAGGAAGGAATATGAGGTATACCACCTTGAATTGTTTATAAAAATAGTGAAGGCAGGAGAGAGAGAGAGAGAGAGGGAGGGAGAGAGAGAGAAAGAGAGATCGAGATCGAGACAAACAGTTCTGGGAAAGTTTTCTTCTAAATGGAGCATCAATAAATTCAGTAGTGCAGGGTACTTCTGCTGCCTGTGGGCTGCCTGCAATTTGGCAGATCAAATCTTACCAAGATCAAGGTTGACTCAGCCTTCCATCTTTCTTAAGTCGGTAAAATGAGGACCCAGATTGTTGGGGGCAGTAGGCTGACTCTGTATACCGCTTAGAGAGGACTGGAAATCACTGGGAAGCAGTATATAAGTCTAAGTGCTAGTGCTGTTATTGTTTATTTATTTTATTTATTTATTTATCGTATTTATATCCTGCACCCATCTCCCACAGAGGGACCCGGAGCGACACACAGGAAAATTTAAAAACAAATACAAATATACAAAAACTCTTAAAAACTATATTAAATCCAACCATGTGCTAAAACCTAATTAAAACCCCCAAATTAAAACTTTGATCAGCTAATAGTCAGTTCGGTATCGGGAAGTTCATGCCAGGCCGGCTAGCTGGAAAAAATGCGTTTTTAAGCGCTGGTGGAACAGGCGGAGGTCCGAGATGATATGGAATTCGGGAGGTAGGTCGTTCCAGAGGGTTGGGCCCACCACAGAGAAGGCCCTTCCCCTGGGCGTCGCCAACTGGCATTGCCCAGCCGACGGCACCCGGAGAAGACCCTCTCTGTGGGAGCGAATTGGTCATAGGGACGTATGAGGCAGCAGACGGTCTCGCAAGTAACTAGGTCCCGTGCCATGGAGCACCTTAAAGATGGTCATCAAAACCTTGTAACGCACCCGAAAGGTCACAGGTAGCTAGTGCAGCTCGTGCAGGAGAGGTGTTATATGGGATTGCCTTGAGGCTCCCATGATCACCCGCGTGGCCGCGTTCTGAACTAACTGTAACCTTCGAGTGCATCTCAAGGGGAGCCCCATATAGAGAGTCTTACAGTAGTCCAGACGGGAAGTCACGAGTGCTTGAGTGACTGTGCGAAGGGCGTCCCGGTCAAGTAAGGGGCGCAATTGGCGGACCAGGCGAACCTGGTAAAACGCCCCCCAGCCACGGCTGTCACATGGTCCTCCAAGGACAGCTGGGAATCCAGGAGGACCCCTAAATTGCGCGCCCTCTCCACGGGGGCCAATAATTCGCTCCCCATGTCCAGCGATGGAGTCACCTGGCTAAACCGGGGCGCCAGAAACCCCAGCCACTCGGTCTTGGACGGGTTGAGTTTGAGTTTATTACTGCCCATCCAGATCCGTACGGCCTCCAAACACTGGGACATCACCTCGACGGCATCGTTGGGGTGGTTTGGGGTAGAAATGTACAGCTGAGTATCATCAGCGTACAGATGGTACTCTACCCCCAAACCACAGATGATCTCACCCAGCGGCTTCATATACATGTTGAACAGGAGTGGCGAGAGGACCGACCCCTGCAGCACCCCACAAGTGAGGGGCCTTGAAGTCGACCTCTGCCCTCCTGTCAACACGAATTGCGACCGACCAGAAAGGTAGGAGGAGAACCACCGTAAAACGGTGCCTCCCACCCCCAACCCCCCCAGTCGGCGCAATAGGGTACCATGGTCGATACCATTGTTTGTTTATTAGTTTGTTTGTTTGTTTATCTGATCTATCAAAGTTTAAAACCTCCCATCTGTCTCACAGAGGGACACTGGATGGTACATAAAACATCGAGACATAAAAACAGAATATAAAATTTTAAAAAGATAAATTATCAAATATGTCCTTTTTCTTCTATAATTCCAAATACTCTTTTGCTCAAAGTGACCCTTTTCCGTACAGTCTGCACAAACCTAACACTTGCATTCCCAGTTGTCTAGTGGCTTAGACCCAGTGATGAAGCATAGGCTCTCGATCCAGGGATTGCTTGCTCTGATTGACTCCTGGTTTGCAGCATCCTGGTTTGTGGGCTGGGAAATTGCACTGCCCTCCTTTGTTATTTTGTAACATGATATCAACCTTATGGGTAGGTGGGTAATTTTTTTCTGAAGTTCACCCAGTAGATTTAATTTAATGACTTGGTTAACGTTAATATTAGGCTAGGATTATAGTTGTAATAATTGTATTCTCCCTAGTGAGGGGAGGAGTATCCAGGATGGGTGGACCTCTTCCTCTCATTGATTGGGCTGAGTTAGATGAGCTCTTTGGGCCACACCCTGGTCACCAGGTACTACCCAGTTATCGACTCAGCCCTCAACTGGGCGGTTGTACCATCCTGGAGCTCCTAAGGAAAAAACTAGAGATTTAAAAAAAGAAAAAAGATGTAGGGAGGGCTCTGAGGATTTACCTTAGAAGAACCTGGCCCAACAGGGGATCCCAGGCCCTGATTGTCTCCTTCCAGCCGGGGTCCCTAGGGAACAAGATGACATCCGTAGCGGTGATGTGCCAGTGCCTGGAAGCCGTGCAGATCTGGATGGGAAGTAACAGACTCAGACTCAACCCATCTAAGACCGAGTGGCTGTGGTTTCCGGCCACCCGATTCAACCAGTTGACTCCATCACTGGCCATAGGGGGCGAACACCTTACCCCTGTGGATGGGGCGCGCAACTTGAGTGTCCTCCTGGATACCCGGCTGTCCATGGAAGATCAAGTGACAGCCGTGGCCAGGAGGACGTTTTACCAGGTTCGCCTGGTACGCCAGTTGCGCCCCCTATTGGATCGGGATGCCCTTTGCACAGTCACTCATGCCCTCGTGACATCCCGACTGGACTATTGTAACTCTCTCTACATGGGACTCCCCCTGAGGTGCACCCGAAGACTTCAGCTGGTCCAGAATGCAGCCGTGCGAGCAATAATGGGGACCGCTAGGTACACCCATGTAACACCTCTCTTGCGCGAGCTGCACTGGCTGCCTGTCGTCTTTCGGGTGCGCTTCAAGGTGTTAGTTATCATCTTTAAAGCGCTCCATGGCACGGGACCTAGTTATCTGTGGGATCGGATTCTGCCCCACACATCCCTGCGACCGATCCGCTCCCACAGAGAGGGACTACTCCGGGTGCCGTCCACTAGGCTATGCCAGCAGGCGACGCCCAGGGAAAGGGCCTTCTCTGTGGCGGGCCCAGCCCTCTGGAACGACCTTCCCCCCGAAATTAGAACAACAACGGACCTCCACTCCTTCCGTCAAAAACTCAAAACACATTTTTTCTGCTTGGCCGGCCTAGGTTAGGCTCCCGTCTTTTTATAGGGCTTTAGGGGTTTTAATATAATTTAATTTAAGGGATTTTAGTGCAGGGACAATTGTTTAATTCGTTTCTTAACTGTTTATTTTTTCTATGTATTTTATATTGGTTTTATTCCCTGTGTACCGCTCCGAGTCCCTTCGGGGAGAGGAGGCGGTATATAAATAAATTTATTATTATTATTATTATTATTATTATTATTATTATTATTATTATTATTTTTATTATTATTATTATTATCATCTACCACCTTAGGCAGATAGTTACGAACAAGTATTGCTACCGCCTACCCAGCACGGGGTCTACAAACACAGAGCTCTAGTACAGCCCATTCCACATGAAGTGCGACCACCCCAACGGCCTGGGTCACTCAGGCCTCATTGACTGAGATCTGTAGGGCAGCTACGTGGTCTTCCCCCTCACCATTCATGAGGAGCTACAAACTGGACTCCTTGGCTTCTACAGAGGTCTCATTGGGGCGTAAGGTGTTGCAGGCTGTGCACGGGGCGGAGGAGACGCCTCACCAGGCATAGGTTTGTGCGTGGTGTTAACATGCATAACCCTCCCTAGGGACGTGTAGGCTTTGGTACATCCCATCCTGGATACTCCTCCCCTCATTATGGAGAAAGAGCGTTGGTACTTACCTGATACACCTCTTCTCATAGTGGTAAGTACCAATGCCCTCTTCCCTCCAGAAGTGACTGTGTTAGAGCAAATGTTTCAATATTTGAAATATTTGAGGAAAACAATAAGCAAAATACAATGCTGCTGTGGAAATAGTAGTGCAGATTCTTCTATTCCTAGCAAATAAGAACCCCTTAACTTCGTTTAAACAGTAGCTTTCTATTTTCTCTTTTTAATTTGCGTAGAATTCAACATAGCTTCCTGAAATAGCTCTTCAGCTATTTTTGTTAAACGTTACAATGTAATTCAACTGAATGAAGTATATGCAGATACGAAGCAGCAATTACGGCATTCAGCTTCCCCTTTGATTCACAAAGTTAGGGATTTTGCCCTGCTAGAACTGTAAATGCCAGCTGGTGGTTGGAATCTAAATGCTGGTTGGTACTTTGAAAGTGGAGATCTTTAAACTAATTAAGGGTTTTTGAAATATGTCAAGCAGTTTGACAGTCTGTGAAAATTCACAGATGCTGAATGATGCTAAGAAGCAGAACCAGGGTACAGAATGTAATAACATTCTGTAACCCTCTGGAAATGTGCCTACTATATTCTATCCGGGCCATTTTCCTCACTAGAATCCAGGTCAAAAGTGTGGTATTTTCTCTTTGTGGATTCTTGCCTGACCAACGCTTGCAGCATCACACACAAGCGTGGCTCAGCCATTTATGCAATACTTTTTGGAGGTTTTCGAGAATTGGGCATTTTCATGCTAGGGAATCGAATGTAGATTTTGTTGACCACGGAACAGCTTTGAAACATGAGGACAAAATCCTGGCTCGACAAAGAATTGCTGTGTTAAACTTTCACTGCAAATACAGCATTGATCTATAAGAAGAAGAAAGGTGATTACTTTCTTATGTTATCTTTTAGGCTGCATTATTATTATTTATTTACTTTGTCAAGCATGTAATAGATAACATATAGAACTATAAACATGATTTTGGATACATGAAACAGATACGAATAAAAAGAAATATTAGGACAGGGATGGAAGGCACGCTGGTGCGCTTATGCACACCCCTTACAGACCTCTTAGGAATGGGGTGAGGTCGACAGTAGATAACCTAAGGTTAAAATTATGGGGGTTTGGGGACGTAACAACAGAGTCAGGTAGAGCATTCCAGGCATTGACTACTCTGTTGCTGAAGTCGTATTTCCTGCAATCGAGTTTGGAGCAGTTTACCTTAAGTTTGTATCTATTGTGTGCTCATTGTGGTTGAAGCTGAAGTAGTCATTGACAGGTAGGACATTGTAGCAGATAATTTTATGTGCCATGCTTAGGTCAGACCGAAGGTGGCGTAGTTCTAAGTTGTCTAAGCCCAAAATTATGGGGAAAAGATTTGTCAAAGTACTTTATATAAATGATCAAGTATGGGGAAAGGATTTCATACATTTCATGACTAGCTGATTTTGAGTCAAGTATTATCAGTGAAAATCTGTGTTTTGTTCAGACACAGGCCTCCCACTCCTCCCATCATTCTCTACAAGCGCAGTCTTGCAAAAGAGTAATGTACTGAGCTGCATGTTAGATGATGTACCTGTGCTAGGACCTCCGCCCAACGCCTAAAACATTACACCAAGTTCGGTGTAGGTTATAGCAAGATGCCATACAAAGAGCTGAAAGCATAAGCAGCTTCATGCAATCCGTTTATGAAAAAAGAATTTACATTTCATTTTTAAGATGTCCTTTGGAGGAAAGTTCTATATTTGTAAGAATGCAGGGTAACATTAACAGTCCTGATATGTTTTTTGTGTCTTCAAGCACAGGGATTTTCAACCAAAAGATTTTAGTTTAAAGGCCATTTTATTTATACAAAAATGCTCACCAGGGTGAAATATTAGCCAAGGCTGTGGTCTTTGAGCAACAAGGGCAGAAATCCCATTGAACAGCTTAGCCTTTGGATATTTCTTCCAACTGCAGATTTTCTATCTTTAGTGGCGATGTAGCATGCATTCTGCTTGGGAAGTGTGACCCAATTAACTGATGACAACATACCTGAGTAAATGTGGATACGATGGCACTGGGCAGCTATTGTCCTACTCACAGTTATGCCTGTGGGACATTCAATAATTTAGCAGGGCAAGTTCCTCAGTAGTAGAGATATGCTGAGCCGTAAGTACTTTTGTTGTCTTCTTGTTTTGTTTGTGCCACACAAGTGTTATGTGTTACTTTTTTATACAGAGCCTCTCTGTACAGACTTCAGCCTAGAGTTATAAAACTCATAATGTGATAATGAAAGTATATGTGGCAAACACATACTACTTATTGATTTAATTTTTTCCTCAGGTAATGGGTTTGTTATTGATTGATATGTTTATTTATCCCAACTTTATTATTTTTATAAATAACTTGAGGTGGCAAACGTACCTAATGCTCCTTCCTCCACCTATTTTCCTCACAACAATAAGCTAGATTGTAAAGTATCCTGTGGGCATTTGCCATTTAACACTGAGATTTCTGCTGACTGTTTCTTTTTACCCAGAATTCTCATTTGCCCTTAGCTTGATGGACTTTTAATTGATGCTCCCTTTTGCCCTCATTGGATCACTGATCAGAAGGTGACTTCTTGGTTCAGTTACTCTGCTTACTGTCTCTCAGCTAGTTAGCTTCTGGCTCTCCATACACATTGCTACATAACAACATATTGTCTGGATATTGCTTTGCAGTTTAAATGTGATTTTTTTTGTCATACTTTTGCTTTCAAGGATCCTTTCGTACACTGACTGGGATTACACAATATTGAGGTGTAAATAGTGTCTGTGAAAGCCCTGTTCGGTCTCTCTCTATTTTTTTAATTACAAAAAGCCAATAAAAGAGATAATCTTATATATTATTATCACCCTGGTTGATCATCAGATTAAATATCAGAACCTTTCTACCTTCTTGTCTCTGTCTCATGCAATCTCTAGCTTGCTCTGCTGCAGGAAGTGAAAGATAGTATGGATTTCTGGGTCCAGCATTGTCTAAAGAAATTAACATGTGAATCATGCTATGACTAAAAACTCAATGGTTGTTTCAGTCTTGTAGCCAGTTCAGGTATAATGGAATGATCCACTTGCGGTCCCACAATTACAAAGAAGGCTAATACATTTTCTGTTATGTATAATGGCTTTCTGCAAATTACTTTGTGTGTATGTTTTTGTAATTCCAATATACTTAATTTTGGGTCATATGTAAGAATAGTGCTTGACTTAAGGTGTTGGTTATCATCTTTAAAGCGCTCCATGGGACCTAGCTATCTGCGGGATCGCATCCTGCCCCATACATCCCTGCGGCCAATTCGCTCCCACAGAGAGGGACTTCTCCGGGTGCCGTCCACTAGGCTGTGCCTTCTCTGTGGCGGGCCCGACCCTCTGGAACGACCTTCCCCCCGATATTAGAACAACTACGGACCTCCGCTCCTTCCGTCAAAAATTAAAAACACACTTTTTCTGCTTGGCCGGCCTAGGATAATCAACTGTTTTTAGGGTTTTTAATGATTAATTTTTAGCTTTATATGGGATTTTAGCGCAGGGTTAGTTTAATTTTATTTTATATTTTACTATGTTTGTATTTTTATATGTATTTTAAATTCCCTGTGCCCCGCCTCGAGTCCCTTCGGGGAGAGAGAGCGGGTTATAAATTAAATTATTATTATTATTATTATTATTATTATTATTATTATTATTATTATTATTATTATTATTATTATTATTGATAATCGTTCTGCAACTGTGCAAAGTTTTGTTGATGGTGCTGAAAGTAGGGATTTATAACCTGTGAGAGAGGTTATGCCCGTTGCTACACTCCTGTAACCCATTTGCATTTATGACTAGTTGCCAAGTGCCCCAAGATCATGTAATTGCCTTTTGTAATCTTTCCTCCTGGCTTTCCGACAAAGTCAATGGGGAAGCCAGCAGGGAAGTTGCAAGCTTCTGCCCCCTGCCAAGAAGACTCCTAATCTCTGGAGGCTGGTTAAATAAGGTCCATGCCAAAATCAAGCAAGACCCAAAGTGGGAGAGGCAAGTCCACTTAATGATCCGTGAGGTCACTTAATGACTGCAACCTGGAATACAGTTGTTGAACAAGGTAGTCATGTGACCTCTCACTTAATCGTTTTGCTCAATGACCGAGATGCTGATCCCAATTGTGGAGATAAGCTCAGACATAAAAGTCCGGGACCATGGCTAAGCCTTGGTGTTTCCAGTTGCTCCATTTGATCAAAAAGTCAGCTCTGCAGAGGCTTGACGAGGGAAATTTAGAAATGGGATGGAATGTTCTGTGGTGCCATTAGCGATCTCCTGAGTTACTTTTGAATGGTTTGAAAACCTGCTCTATGAACTGGTACAACTTTCTAATTGTAAATAGCAATAGCACTTAGGCTTGTATACCACTTCATAGTGCTTTACATGTAGAATATCTACTTCCTCTGGGCAATTTGCACTTATTTTTAGTCATTTCTTCATATCTGAAAGCACGTGAGGATGTGTATAAGCCTGATTGAATATGTAGGGTTTCTAAAATATTTGCTGTTCAGTTTCTATCCAGTTTCGGTATTATCTTGTCTAGTTAGTTTCTCACTCTTCATTTAGTCGCTCGGGAAATAGAGAAGCTGTTGCAATTAGTGAAACGATACAAATGGGATTTCCCCTTGCAATAAAGCACCTTCACTCTCCATTACATTTGAATAATTAAAGACACTGATCCTCAATCACAACTGGTACCATAGTAATAATAGGAAACTTCTTCTGGTATTATGCGGCTTTAACAGGGATGCTTAGTTTACACACTTAGGCATTTTAAGCATCTTTAATCCATTCTTGGATTTGTAGGTGTCAGCTGGCAAATCTGTTTAGTGAATCCAGAAATCCAGTAACAATAATGAAGGTCTTTCATTAAAGGAGGTTGGTGTAGTCTTGTGCTTTCCACATAATATGCCTCTTTATAAGCAAGAAAAGGCAAGCTTTGGATGATTAGTTAGACATTTAGAAGTAACTCCACATACATATTTGTTTGACAAGCCTATCTCTTTCTTGTGTTTCTGCATTAGGTTTGCAAAACAGAGCTGTGCTAGTTTGAGGTGAAATTCCAAATTGAGACCCAGAACAAACCTTACACCTTGCCCTGGCATTTCTGAAATTCACTGTCATATTACCTTTACTGTGGGCAGCAAGATTTCTGAACAAAATTTCAACTAGAACCCTTATTTTGATCAAAGTGCAGCAGTTTAGGAGCTGATAATTTGATCTATGCTAATGCAGGTCTTGTTAGATTCTGTTCATTACACACTCCAGAATATCTTGGACTTAAAAATTTGGTTGCCACTTTCATAGGATTGCTTCTGGCATCTGCTCCACATCAAGCTGATGCTGTTGATTCTGGCTACCACTTGCCTCCAGTAAATGCAAGATTGGCATATAGAAGTTTAAAGTCCTGCTGTATTGCCATTGCCATTGCCATTTCATTCATTCTGAATATTGAGCTGTGCCTGTAAGAACCATAGCTAAAGGTGTGGAGTGAGAATCCCATAATACTGGAAAGTCACTTTTGGGCACAATTGTCTTCCTCTAAAAATGGTAAAGTCTACTTTATTGTGGAATGAAATGGAGCTAGGATCATGCTAGACTAGAGGTGTCAAACTTGATTTCATTGAGGGCCGCATCAGGGGCCAGGGTGGGTGTAGTCAGGGTGGGCATGGCCAGCTCGACAGCACTCATATTGGGAGCGCCTGTGGTGACCTGAGCACTCTGCCAGCGAAAACCAGCTCCCAAGTTCCGTTTTTGGCTGCGACAGCCTCCTGCAACCCTCTGTCAGTGAAAATGGAGCTCCGTTTTTGCAGGCAGAAGCACCATGGGCCAGATCTAAGTACCCTGCGAGCTGAATCCGCCCCCCAGGCCTTGAGTTGACATCCCTGTGCTAGACCATATATTGTGCTAAATCTCCCAAAATGTTAAAAAGTAATAATCTATGGAGATTCTCATAAATCATCCAGGTCATGGTTGTTCCAAAGGTGCATTTCCAAAAGGCAACTGGACTTTCCTGGGTTTTCCCCCCCCTTCCTTGAAAACATTTCATTTACATCCAAGAATCTTAAAGAAGCGAGAATGAAAGAAGATTATTGGATGAGAAGTGAAATGTTTTCAAGGGAAAAAAGTCCAGTTGCCTTTTGGAAAAGCACCCTTGGGTTAAGAAGTAATCTATTCCTGAATAAAGAAAAAAAACCTTTAGTTGGTAGAATAAAAATGTAACTTCATTTTCTTTTCTGCTGTGCCTGGAATGTTTTGAAATCATTTAAATCTTTTAAAATACTTAAAACATTTTGAAAAAAAAGCACTCTCTCTTACATACAATTCCCATTTGAGTATTCTATCACTTCATTTCCACCCCTGCCCTATAGATTTGATGACAGTTAACCACTTAACCTGGTTAAGGACTATTGAATTGTAGCTTCACAAAAGTAAATGTTTACTTCTACAATGCAAAGGAGAAAAAACAGTTACAACTTTTTCTAACAATTTTGGACACTCTGAATTTGCTTACCTATAAATATGATATTTTGGAGGTAGCATTGTGTAAGGAAAGGTTACAGGAATAATGCAGAAAGGATGAGTTAAACCTAGCTGGCTCTATTGTGAAAAGTCAGACAGTTTGTTCCCACATTGTACCTTGTGTATTTAAATGGTGCTTATGGGAAAAATATCAATTTTAAGTGCTTTTGTTCACTGTCATGTCTCCTTCCTCCTTTTCCTGTTCCCCTTTAATTTTCAAAACCTCTTGGTGGAAATATTCTCCCTAAGAAATAGGGCAGAAATATTTGGATGTTAAATGCTTCTTTTACGTATGTGAGAAGGAGGAAGAACTTTAAGAAGCTTTGGATCTGGGGGCTGCTGGGAAGGCCGTGACAGGGCTGTTCTTTATGCAAAGGGCAACTGAGTTTGACTTTGATTCAGTGGTTATATATGCCCTATATATGCAAATAGTGTAGGATCTGCATGATCAGAAAGTGTAAAAATACCCAGTTTTTCTCTATTCCTTTATATTTCTACTGCTACCAGTTTTTGTTCCTGAGTAATATTTTTGAATGATTAGACCAAGATGAACAGCAGCAACACAGTGGTGGGTTGCAATTTATTTTACTACTGGTTTGCTTGTGTGTGTGCGCACTCACGTGATCGCACGGCGCTTCTGCACATGCACAGAAGCATCTGAGCGAGTTGCCAGAGCCTCGAGCCACCGCCACTACTGGTTCACCCGATCCGGGGTGAACCAGCAGCAATCCCCTCTGCAGCAGCAGCAGAAACAGCTGGATCTCATAAAGATTCTGAAGAGAAAAAAATTAAAAACACTGTTTTAATACCAAATCAGCATCGATACAACATCTCTGGTTGTCCAGAAATTTGAGCAGCTTGCTATCTGGCTCCTGGTTTTGGTCCGATGTGCCTATTATCTTTGGGTTTCTAGGCTATTCATCTACAGTATTTACCTATGGAACACATTTACTTGATGCCTAGCCTTTCTGGATACTAAACCTTGGCTTGCTTCAAAACTACAGTAACACACTGATTGTTTTGATCATTTGCTTGCTGTCCTGCATAACTCAGCCTTTTGGATAGAATGGGGACTATTACATCCTTAGTGAGGCTCTATGTTTATATTTATTTATTCTCCTAAGGGTGTAGTGGAGCTTGTCAAAGTTAAGCTCCAGGTGATTCTCAAGATGGCTCACCAGAAGGTTGGGGAAATGTTTGGAGGGGCATATCAATGTTTGGCAGTCTGTCTTCAGTGAATTTCTTCTGGTTGATTTCTGTGGATTTGCTGAGCATGATATTCCCAGCTGCAGTTTTCACTTTCCTTAGTTCAGGAAGGCTTTGGTTATGCTTTGATGCGAATCCAATATTTCATGAGGAAAAAAAATGTTGCACTTTGTCTTGTATATTACTCAAAGTATTTAGAAAAAGTGCCTTTTGTTGGGATGATAGTTATCCCATCCATTTATGGGAGGAAGATTTTCCCTTAAAAATGCAGCAATGGACATTATGTCCAAGTGGTTGTGCCTTTTGCCAGTACAAGATGCAAGCCTGTATGCTGGGTACGTTTACTGGATTTCTCCATATTAAGGAATTTAGGAACATTCAGATACACATTACCTGGCTCTTAGAAAATTTCAGATAGGCATACCATATATTGCTGACCTTTACTGTCAGTTTGCAATGTGTACTTGTCTCTTAAACATAGTGAAAATGTAAAGACAAGCAGCAGTTTTCTGGCTTCAAGTGAAGTATTGCGCTAAAAACAATCCAATCCAATGAATCTTGACCAACATACATTAAGTGACAGAGAGGTTTTTTTTTTAACCAATTGATTTTTGTCCTATCTAGACTCAAACATGAAAGCCCTAGCAACAGAGAACTAAGGAAACACTGGGGTGGGGGCCATATGGTACAAATTTATTGAAAATGAAATCCATGCACCATAAATTCTCAGTAAGAAATGCTTCTGTATTTGTCTTGTAGGCACATTTCACACCAGATGACAGATCTGAAGAAGCAAACTCTACCAAAGGAGCTACATTTTATAATTAAGTTTCTTGTTAGAAGCCACAGCAGAAATGTTGGATTAAAGCAAAAAAACATTGCCTCAGTGCACAGTCTGATAAATGTCTCCAGAAGCTAGGCCCACTGAGTTTAATGAGGCATACTATTAGATTAGTATGCATAGCTTTTCAGTTTTAGTATTGAAAAGCTCAGTTTTGCAGGATTGTATCTTGACCCTTAAGGTATTTATTTGAAATTAAATCTTATACAGGTAATTCTCGAGTTATGACAGTTCACCTAGTGACCATTTGAAATTACAACATAATCACCCCAAGTACTTAGGGCACAGTCTCGAAGTTACGAATGTTGCAGCATGATGCACTGCAACATTCTTCCTGCCTATTCCCTCCTCTATGGATACTCATCTCATGAAGATCTAGTGAACCTTCAGTTTCTTTGCTTCAGGCCTTCATTGCATTTGCAGAGAACAGAGCTCTAAAGTAGTGCGAGATCATGTGAGATCAATAGCACAAGATCTCATGCTATTGATCTCGTGTGATCTCACACAACTTTAGGCCTCTGTTCTCTGCAAATTGAGGTCTGGACGAGATTTGTAGTAAAAAGCTTTGCAAATGGAGGGAAGGCTTTGATTCTTCAAGCCTTCCCTCCATTTGCCATTTCCTTGCCTAAGCCTGCAGAGGGGAGAGATTGTGTCTCTGTAGGCTGTGGTTGTCTTTGCAAAAAGCCTTTGCTGGCAAGAATGGACTCCATTTTTGCTGGCTAAGGCTTTTTTGCAAAGGCTTGCTGAAGCTTACAGAAGATTGCACCCCTGTAGGCTCTGGTCGTCTTTGCAAAAAGCTTTTGCCGTCGAAAACATAGCCACACTGAAAATGGAGCCTGGGAGGGATGGTGCAGCAGCTCTGTTTTCGGTGGCAAGGGCTTTTTGCAAAGATGATTGAAGTCTAGAGGGACATAATCTCCCTCAAGGTTTCTGCAAACCTTTGCTCAAGACGAACCTGCAGCAGAGAGGCTGGAGATAACACATTCTCAGGTGCACAGCTCTGAGTGTCCATGCAAGGGTTAACTCAGCTCCGCTGCCCATTGGACTGAATTAAAATACTGAGCCCCGCCTTCCTTTCCCATGATCCTTCAGTTTCTTAATTCAGTCCAAGCCCTTCGGATGCATTTCTTTTGAGCTTAGCAAATTTAAAAGTTAAGCATTAGTTTTTTTACTTTAGTTTTCCTTCCAAGCCTTCCTTTCCACCGACAGCAACAAGCAGAGCCAGCAGGAGCCTTCGCCTTGCCGGAGAAGCCAGAACGCTCACCAGAGCGGCGCGCTTCTCGTTCTCCCGCAGGGGGGGTGAGTGGAGCCTTTGGAGCCCCCAGGAAGCATCGCCCTTAGCCTGCTCTACACCGGCGGGGCCGTCCGAAGCCTCGGCGGTCTGCCCGGCACCCGGGAGAGCTGCCTAAGCCAGCTGCAGCCCCAGAGAGCCGGAAAGCTCCGTGCTGCATTCCACGTGTAGTGGACTGGGCGCGGCCATCTTGGATTCGTCGGGGGACCAATCAGAAGCAAGCCGGCTCCATTTTAAACGGAGTTTTTTTGCCGCTTCCTTTTTTTTGTTTGAGGAGAACAGCGGCGGCAGCAGCAGCAGCAAGCAGCAGCGTTTGAGGCAAGGAGCGGCCATCACCCTCAACAGCGGCCACAGCCAGCTCCGAGGAGGCCAGGAATTTTGGATTCGGCTCCCAGCGCGCTCTGCAACTCATCGATCAGGTCGTATCCCTCGCGCCCCCCCCGCCCATTCCATCGCCCAGGCATTAAAGCCTTGCCATGGAGCACCAACCTATAGTTGAGGGGCCTGAACAGGGGGATGCCACCTGGGAGGAGAGGCCCCTCACTAGGAAGGCGGGCAGGGTCGCCAGGGAGGCCATTAAGGACCTTAGCAGGGGCCCCTACCCCAAGAGAGATGAGGGGGGCCAGGATAGGGCAGAGGCCAGACGCCACAAGGCCCTAGACCGCCAGTTTGATAGGGCCCAAAGGCAAACCATTGCCATAACACAGGCCCTCAGGGAGGCCTCTCCCGAGCCCCCTGGGGGGAGGAGTGAGACCCAGGCTAGGGCCAACCCCATCTATGAGAGGGATCTCAGAGATTTATCCCTAGATCATTCCTCCCTTATCTCCCAATCTCCTTCCCACTCCATGGGGGGTGGGACTGACCTATTCAATTGTGAGATGGAGGGGGATGAGGGGATAGCCAACCCCATCCAGCCTATAATACAGGAACCTCCGGCACCTATGCCAGAAGGGATGGGGGGGCGCCCCTTAGAGGACCAGGGCCCGTCTCTCTCGGCTGAGATGAGACAGGTGATTAATGCAGCCATTTCCCAGGGCATTGCTCAGGGGCTCAAGGACCAGGCAGAGGCGCAACCACAGGGGCCCAGAAGTAGGCCACGCTATGCCAGGGCCTCCTCACCCCACCCTTCGGTGATTAGCGCCGAATCCATCAATGAGATAGATGACCTGGCGGAGCCTGAGCTCTCTGAGGATGAGGGCGTGACCCCGGACAAGCCCGCATTTTCGGGCTTGTTCCAACCTGCTTACTTTAAGTCTATCCTTCATAAAGCGAAGACCATCACGCGCATGTCGGTCACATCCTCTTCCTCTCAGGCGACCTCAGATCCCCAGGCCCCTACAGACCCTGAGGACCCCAGCGGGGGCCTCTTTGAGGAATCAGTCACCCCCCAGGACCTGATCCCTGCTCCCCAACTGTTTAGGGACGTAGTTCAGCGCCAATGGGTTCAGGCCGCTTCGTGGACTGCCCCGGGTACCAACGACAAAAAGCTCTATTCTGTAGATCCCAGCATGGAGGAGCTACTTAAACTTCCGGAGGTCGACCCTCCGGTCGCTGCTCTAACATCCAATTCAGTACTCCCACCAGACCTACTAGAAGGCCTTAAGGCAGAGGACAAGCGGACCGAGCACGCATGTCACAAGACACACCAGGCGGCGGCCTGGGCCATTAAGGCGTCTACCTCGGCCTCATTTTTTAGCAGGGCATCCATAGCCTGGTTGCGCCAACTCCTCAAACGTCTCCCCCAGGGAGATGCCAGACTCCGTCATGATGTTAACAAGATCATGCTGGCAGCAGAATACACTGTGGATGCCTCACTTAACGCAGCAAACTTCGCTTCCCGGGCCATGGCATCCAATATTACTTCGCACCGCCTCTTATGGTTGCGCCATTGGAATGCCGACATGCGCTCCAAATGGAAGCTAGCATCTGCCCCCTTCAAGGGACAAAGGCTGTTTGGGGAAGCTCTAGATTCGGTCCTAGTGGAAAATAAGGACAAGAAGAAAGTCCTACCCTTTGTTTCTCGTAAGACTGATAGGAGACCTTCATCCTTCCGTAGGCAAAATTACAGGGCACCGGAGGCTCAGCCTCCCGCTAACCCCTCCCCAGCTTTCCAGCGTAGCTATCCCCAGGGTAACACCCGCCCCCAGGGTAGGCAACCCTTCCGGGACAGGAACAGGTACCAGCCCTACGCCAGGCGGCCCTTTCGTGGGGGTCAGGCCAACAGGCCTTTCCACCGCAATAAGTGACCATCACCCCTCCCTCCCCATAGGGGGCCGTCTCCAGCTGTTTGCCGATCGCTGGGAGGCGACCACGACAGATGCGTGGATATTGCAAACAGTTCGTCTCGGCCTCACCCTAGAGTTCGTTTCGCCCCCTCCCCATCGTTTTATCCGATGTCCCACCCCCAAGTGTCCCAACAGGAGAAACCTCATGGAGGCGGAGATCCGCCACCTTCTAGACATCAGGGCCATAGAGGTAGTTCCCCATGGCCAGGAGGGGGGGGGGTATTACTCGATCCTCTTCTTGGTCCCCAAGAGCACAGGAGGAGTCAGAGCCATCTTAGATTTGAAGGCACTCAACTATCACATCGCCTACAAAAAGTTCAAGATGCAGTCTCTCCAGTCCATCCTAGGTTGCCTCCGGCCAGGGGACATGATGACATCTATCGACCTGAAGGAAGCCTACCTCCATGTTCCCATTCGACAGGAGCACCGCAGATTTCTCCGGTTCTACTTTGCCGGACAGCACTACCAGTATCGAGCCCTCCCATTCGGGCTCTCCTCCGCCCCGAGGGTGTTCACCAAGATACTGGCCGCGGTGGCAGCAGATCTCAGGAGGCGCCCCATTCGACTCCAAATTTACCTGGACGACATCCTGTTACAAGCATCGTCGCGACAACAGGCCCTAAGAGACCTGCGCACGACCATAGCCACCCTACAAGAACTCGGCTTCACCATCAACACCGACAAGAGCCACCTGACTCCTGCGACGGAGGTGTTACATCTGGGGGCGGTGATCAACACGTCCACGGGTCTTGTCTCCCTGTCCCCGGACCGCATCGACAGCCTCAGATCCATGATCCGACGGGTGCAAACCTCCACGAACGTCCCGGTGATACTCCTGTCCCAGCTCCTAGGCAAGATGATATCTTGTCTAGCCATCGTTCCCTGGGCGAGACTACACGCAAGAGAGTTACAGTGGTTCCTTCTCCCATCCCAGAGAACCAACACCAGCAACTCCAGAGCCAAGGTCAGACTACCTCCCAAGGTTCGTCGCTCCCTGCAGTGGTGGCTCTCGCCAGCACTGGAGAAGGGCTCCCTCTTCCAGGAACCCGACAGGCTAGTCCTCACCACAGATGCAAGTCTCTTCGGGTGGGGAGCACACCTCACCGAATCCATGGTGCAGGGCAGATGGTCGCCTCAGGACCTGAAGCACAACATCAACTGGCTAGAGTTGAGGGCAGTTCGTCTCGCTTTACGTCACCTTCGGTCGGAAGTGCAGGGCCAACACCTCCTAGTCCGGACGGACAACGTAGCGACGAAGGCGCACATCAACCGCCAGGGCGGCACCAGATCCACAGCACTGATGAGGGAAGCCGATGCTCTGGGCAGATGGGCCGAACTTCACCTGGGCTCCATTCGGGCCGAACACATCTCCGGAGTGGACAACGTTCGGGCGGATTGGCTGAGCAGGGCCACCCTGGATCCATCAGAGTGGCAGCTCCACCCAGACCTGTTCCAACAGATCTGCCACAGGTTCGGACTCCCTCTCCTCGACCTATTTGCCTCCCCACGGAACGCCCAGCTCCCACGCTTCTTCACTCGGTACCAGTCGCCGCTGGCGGAGGGAATGGACGCTCTCACCTCTCCGTGGCCGACCGGCCTCCTGTACGCATTCCCTCCAGTGCCCCTGCTACCACGGGTCATCAGGAAGATCCTGAGGGAGGGAGCGGAAGTCATCCTAGTGGCCCCATATTGGCCACGTCGGACCTGGTTCGCGGACCTTTCCAGCCTCTCCATCAATTCACCTTGGAGGATCCCACCACACGAGGTCTCTCTCTGCCAGGGGGCTGTCCTGCACCCAGAGCCTCAATGGCTCAATCTAACCGTCTGGCACTTGAGAGGGATCTGCTAACCCGGGCCCACTTCTCAGACCCGGTCATCCACACCATTCAGGTGGCCCGCCGACCCTCCACCACCAGGATCTACGGAGCGACCTGGCAAGCCTTCTCAAATTGGTGCTCCCGGCGTCAATTAACACCGCTCTCTGTGTCTCTCCCGCACATTTTGGATTTCCTTCAGGAGGGCTTTGAGAGGGGCCTCGCCCCGGCCACCCTCCGTCGCCAGGTTGCAGCCCTGGCCACGGTCCTGTCAGCTGGCTACCTCCAGCCTCTCAGCCGTCATCCCAGTGTGCGGTCCTTCCTCAAGGGAGCAACCAATCTCCGGCCACAGGTCATCCACCGCTACCCCACGTGGGACCTGACCACGGTCCTCAGAGGTCTCTCGGAACCACCATTCGAGCCCCTACGCTCGAGTTCCCTCCGGCTACTATCACTCAAGACAGCCTTTCTAGTCGCAATTACCTCAGCACGACGGGTGTCAGAGCTAGCAGCACTCTCAACTAGAGAAGACCTCTGCCGCTTCCTCAGCGACAGAGTAGTACTCTGTCTCGACCCATCGTTTGTGCCTAAAGTCAATTCTTGGTTCCACAGAGCACAGGAAATCGTTCTCCCGAATTTCTGCCCCAAGCCCTCCCATCCCAGGGAGCGTCGATGGCACACTCTAGACGTCCGTCGAGCGCTCAAGCACTACCTCAAGCGCACATCGGCCTTTCGGCGATCAGAGACCCTGTTCCTCTCGTTCCAACCGGCGACCATGGGTCGTGGGGTCTCCTCGTCTACCATCGCCCGCTGGCTCAAGGCCTGCATCGCCCTCGCATACGAACATCAGGGCCGGACCAGGCCCCAGGGGCTCACGGCCCACTCAACCAGAAGTGCGGCCACCACAGCGGCCTGGGCCTCACAGGCTCCCATCGAGGAGATATGCAGAGCAGCCACATGGGCGTCACCTTCCCTCTTTGTTCGCCATTACAAATTGGACAAATACGCTTCCGCTGACGCTGCCTTCGGCCGTCGGGTCTTGCAAAGCGTAGTTGCTCAAGTCGAGTAGTCACACTGAGCCCATTCGGGCACCCTCCCTAGTGACATTTTGCTTGGGCATGTCCCTTGCATGGACACTCAGAGCTGTGCACCTGAGAATGACCATTGTCTTACCTGAAGGGTCCTTCTAGGTGCACAGCGATGAGTGTCCATTCCCCCCCTAATCTCTCTAGTTCCTTGTCTGATGTATTCACAGGGGATGAATCGCGTGGCGAACACAGTCTCAAGAGGACAGAACTTCATTAAGAAACTGAAGGATCATGGGAAAGGAAGGCGGGACTCAGTATTTTAATTCAGTCCAATGGGCAGCGGAGCTGAGTTAACCCTTGCATGGACACTCATCGCTGTGCACCTAGAAGGACCCTTCAGGTAAGACAATGGTCAGTTCATTGAGATCTTCAAAAGGTAAATGGATCCAGTCAGGCAGGATTGGGGGGGGGGGAGATATCTCAATGGGTTAGGGGAGGCCTTGGGTGGTCAGAAGTGCTAGCCTCCCCTCCCCCATGGTCTTCCTCACCCTGAGATACCTCGTGCACTTAAGGAACCGTGCATTTGATTAACGAATGCATGGGCAAAGGCAGGGAGTGTTCACGTTCATTTAACATGATTCACTCCAACAAATCCTCAAGTTACGAATGTAATTGGCAGGCTTCATTACATTCGTAACTTGAGGATTACCTGTACTCAATTATCTATTAATAGGATACAGTAATACAAGTGGAAGGTTTAAGAACCAGATCATATCGACTCAAACTGTTTGAGCATGGGCACCCAGGGTGTTAGAGGTGGCTAGTAGATTAGTAGAAATTCCCACCTCCACCTTGGCTACCCATTGCTTCTTTTAATCTGTTTTAATGTTAATGTTTGAACTCCTAATGTATGATGTTTTAATGGTTTAATCCTGTAATCGTTTTATTTTCTTATGTTATTGTAAACAACCCAGAATCACTTGAGAGAGAGGGATGAGTGGCATACAAGTTGAATAAATGAATGAATGAATGAATAAATAAATCTTTATGATTTTCTACCAACCTGCTATATTACATCACGTTTTGATGTATCACTGTAAGTAGCTAATAGTTTTTGATTTGCTATGTAAGATAATCTTGACAGACAGCAGGTAGTTGATAGCTTAATAGGTGCAGTTTTAAAGGATGCTGAGCTACCTAAGCAAAGTCATATTCTGATGCCCCCTGATAATGATATTTAATTCTTGAGTTCCTTCCGGTTGGCCGGAGGCGACGGTCGAGTCTTTGTGCTCGTCCGCCGCTTGGTTGCCTCTGCGGCCCCCTCGGGGGCAGGGGGCTCTTGTAAAGAGCCCCCGCTGTACGGGCGGCTTGCGGGGAATCCCCCCATCCCGATGGCGGTTGGGGGGTGGCCCCGCTTCGACCTAGGCGCAGAGGAACGAGTCACGGGGGGGGTCGTCCCCTTTGCCGATGGAGAGCCGGAACAGCTATCCTGTTTAAAGAAGAACTGAAACGCCAGGGTCGAAGGCAACACCGAGGCTCCTGGCTGCAAAGTGGATCATGAGTGATTTTGGTTTAATGCTCTCAACTTTCAGTTTGAAAGAAGATGGAGGGGGGGAGTTTGTAAAAAAAAACCTCGGAAAAGGAAAAAAAAGCGGCGTTTAGAAATGCTCCCCAGGCTTGGGGAAGCGGAGGAATCAACATCCGATTTTTTTAAAACCTAGTGAAAGTCTTTCCTTTACGATCTCTGGATACTTTGTATCGAAGTCTGGCTACAATTGAAATGACCTTCACCAACTCTCGGCAGCTTCCAGAGGAGCGGGGGAAGATGGCGTTCCTTTGTTCCCAGGAGATATATTTTCTTGGAAAATTATTGACACTCCCTTATGTTCGGGACTGTTCTTCTCTCTTTATTAACGGATGAATGTAATTGATTAATTGGACCTTTCCCTGCTGTGCCTTCTTTGTTCTTTTTTATCTGACTGTCTTTAAGAATTTGTTTTCTCTTTGGATTATAACTAAATTGAACTCTGAATCCGGACATTGGCTTTTGTTCTCTCCTTGCTTCGCGGACTGCCTCTCCAACAGACGCCATATTAGTGACAAAGACTTAAAACTTTCATTAGTGCTTTAAAAATACAGCTACATCAACCTAAGATTATTTTAATGTTACCTAAAGAAACAGAGATGGAAGCTACACAGTTATCAACAATAGAGGAAATTCTTCAAAACATTATGAAAGAAATTAAGGAAATCCGGAAAGATAATGTCAGTTCAAAATCAGAACTTTTGGAGACACAGAAAGCACTAACGGAAAATAAACAAAGAATTGATGGACTGGAGGGGAGGTTGGCTGTGACAAGGGAAGAGCTAAAAAATTCTCACAATGAAATAGTGGATTTGGATGGTGATATGTTTAGGATGGATTTTGAAAGGGTGTCTTATAGAAATAACTCAGCATATGCCAGGACAAATGAAGTACCCAGAGAGATACGCATTAAATTTGTAAGAAGGCCAACAAGGGAGGGGATCCTGAGAACACAGAGAGACGGTCCCTTAATTTAACAACAGAATGAGATTGCCATCTTGAAACAGATCCTGAAAAAGATTATAGAGATAGGGAGGAATTATTCCTTCTTATCTAAAAGATTATTTAAAAAGGGGGTGTGTTTCAGGTGGGTGATGTCTGAGGGAATGTTGGCGTTCTGGGAGGGGCGAAGACTAAAAATTAAAACAATTGCAGAGGCGGATGCCTTTTTTAAGAAAAAATACTCCCCAATCCTGGAGGTTGAAAATGGGGGAACGGAGGGGGCCACGGCTCCGCCCTATGGAGGTCAGGGAGAGGATGATACAATTGCCAAAAGACTTAGATTTCACAAGTGACTTTTTTCTGTATAGTACAACTCTTATTTGGATGTTTATAAATGATTGATTGCATAGATTTTAAAATTGAAATATTTGTATCTCTTTCCACTTTGTAGAAAAATGAAAAATTTATTGTATTTTCTATTTCTTTTTATGAAGTCTCGGAGGGGGCCAACACCTCCGACATAGAGGTTCTCAATATGTCTTTGTAACTCCTTACAATCCCTTATCCTATTTTTATAAAAATTTGTAAAACCCAATAAAACTTTTTCAAAACGATAATGATATTTAATTCTTGAGTGGGATTGCAGGTGCACAGAAGCGCCACTATTGCTTTTCTGGGTATAACTTCAGTAAGCTAATAGTCACGCAACTTGCTCACTCAGTATCTTCCTTTGTCTTGCTTCAGTAATATTATCAGCTTCCTGAGGTCCATAGCTGCCACAAACTTTCTTCTTTATAATTCCCAATGTCTGGTTGGCATGCTGTTTATTTAATCACTCAGCAGACTTTGTGGGTATTTTCAAAAAGCATAGAAAGAACCTGTTCTGCAGCAATGGGGAATGAAGATCAAAAATTGATACTATTATACTAACCCCTGAAATTTGGTGCCTGGACAAGCCCTGAAACACTGAGTTTCTTTTTTAAATAGCTAATCTTGTAACTATGGGATGTGAGGCGGATTATTATTATTTTTTAATGTAAAAAAAAAAGTATCATTCTTGTCTTAAGTAGAGTGGGAATATATTTCCGAAACCTGCTCAGTGTTCTTTGCAAGTGACACTGGATAGTTGCCATGTTTGAAAGCTCTGCAATATATAAATTTAAAATGTAATGGTTACGTATGTATTTCTTACTGCTGAGCTCTGGGCCCAGTGAAATAATGTTTTAGGCTCATGCAGGTTCATTCATCATTTTAAGGGGTTGTGTAACCGCTAAGTTTGAGAACTTGCATTTAATGCATTGACTTCTAAGTTTATAATTCAGCACAGGCAGTTATGACCAGTCTGAGGCAAGCTTTTATATAATATAACATAAAGTTAAGGTGCTTCCTTTAGATTCTCTAGAATGCTATTTTTTCCTAGACCTGTTTGGATTATATATGAGAATCTTCAATTCATTGCACTTGCTGTCTTTTATCTTTATCTATTATGTTTTATTGATTTGATTGTAGTTTGTCTCTTTGATGGTTGTGAACTGCCCAGAGTTATTGAGAGCAATTGGCTAATTACCAAAATTAATCATTTGTGAGGAATGCAGACCAATAACCTCTGTAATCTCATGCGGCAGCTTCATGAAGAGGCTTGTGGAGCCTTGAATTCAGGCTCACATGGAACCTTCTGCCTATAAGTGAAGGCTATGCTGCACTTATGGAGACTGGTTTTCACTGAATTACTAGTGTGTTTTGGATTTGGTGGGAGATGTTCGCTATTCCTCACAATCCTTTAATTTGCCATGAAGTTTTTGATTTTCAAAACCTAGACCACTGATTTGGGTATATGCACCTCTTCTCCCAGTGTTATGTACACCTCTCAGTCTCCCCCTGAGGTTTTTTGGCCTGCATAGAGAGGGATGTTAAAATACCCATGTGTTTTTTTTTTGTGTGTATAAGACCCCCTCCCCCAAGTGGGTGGAAATGTCTGTGCGTCTTATAGAGTGAATATTGCTGAAGCCCCCCTTCTGCAGGTCCCCCCCTTCAGCTTCTGCTTCCCAGCAATATGCCTCCTTGCAGCAAACAGCGTGGTCAGCTTCAGCACAAGCAGCTAAACTTGCTGATTGGCGGTTGGATTTGCCTCCCAGAATACCACCTATCAGCTGTTCCAGGTTGTGGGGATCGCCACTGCCCATCACCACTGCTGCCTATTGCCACTGCCACCTGTTGCCACTGCTGCCTATCGCCGCCTCCATGCACCCCATTTTCGGCCTCTGCGCACCTCATTTTCGGTCTGTTCCAGATGGTGGTGATCGGTGGCAGTGGCAATCCCCAGATATTCCAGGAGGCAGATCCAGCTGCCAATCATGCTAAATCGGGCTGTGCTGAAGCTGACCAGGCTGTTTGCTGTTTGCTGCAAGGAGGCAAATTGCTGGAAGGCAGAGGCAGATATTTTTTTCTTGTTTTCCTCCCCAAAAGCTGCGTTTCCCTGAGAGCTGGGTCTTCACATAATGTGTCTGAAGTCAGATAATTTGAGTCTGACCATTATTGTGTTCAGAGTAAGAATCCCATGCGTCAATCCAATCTGCTGACACTTCTTACTATCTAGAAGTTCTTCCTGATGTCTAATCTGTATCTACGGCCTTGAAGTTTCATCCTGTTAATTCTAATCTTACTCTTTGGCACAAGTGAGAATACGTCCAAACTTGTCTATAATGTGTGCGACCCCATCAGATATTTGAAGACAACTATTGGGTTCTTTTTTCTTCCACAAACAAAGCAAGACTAAGCCTTTTAACTCTTCCTCTTAGGACTTTTGCATCCTAGCGGCCCTCCTCTGGATTTGCTTCAGTTTATCAGCGACCTTTTCAAAATGGTGTGTGCAGAATTCAATGCAGTATTCCAAGTGAAGCCTAACAAGGCAGAGTAGAACGGTAATTACAGTGATCCCTCGTTTTTCGCGGTTAATGGGGACCGGAACCTTCCGCGAAAACTGAAAAACTGAAGTAGGATTCGCACCGGAAACTTGAGTTGGTGGACATCATTTAAAGCAAGCACTAGGGGGCGCTTGCCTCCTACCAATGCATTTTTTTTCTGTATTTTTGAAAAACCTGCGAAGCACTGAAGCCGCGAAACATGAAGCCGCGAAAAACGAGGGATTACTGTACTTCCTGCGATCCAGTTTCCATATACCTCTGGATAACTTTTCAAAATATTATTGGCTTTTTCTTTGCAGCTGCATTAAATTGCTGGAACAAGTTGCGATCGTGATCCATTAGTCCACCCTCACACATATACTGCTCTTTAGCCAGGTTCTGCCCATTTTTTAAACATTTTTTTGTTTCCTTTATTTCTGTCCATTGTTCCAGCCTAAATCTTTCTGATTTTTTCTGCCTCTCCCCAGTTATTAGCCCTGTATTGTCAGCAAGTGTGCAGTTATTTAACTATAAGAGGGGCAAAATGTTTTATTTATGGCTCGGTCTTTCATAGGCAAGGAGTTGTTTTATGATAAAGTTTTGTTGAAGGTGTTAAGTGCATTGTCATATATTGTAAAAGGAAAAGTCAAAGTTAGTGTTATGTAATCCTTTATATGTTCCAGAGAAGCTATGTATTTTGAGTCATCTGCATTGTTAAAAACGCACCTACAGAGAAGTCTTTCTCTGAATAATTGCGGAGGTATGATTTCTATACCGACAAAATAAGATAGAAAAAACTAAGGAAATTACGGAACATAATTACTTTTTGAAAGGGAGGCAAGGCACCTGTTGTTTAAGGCACTTTCTCAAAAAAAGCCTGTTCGTATCTTTTTTGCTACGGTAAATGTAAATTGAAACTTCAGACCTGCATGCAAAGAAAAGGAAAGCTAACAGTATAAAATAAATTGCTGACTTACACTGTGAGAGCTTATTCAGGTAAAGTGAGAAAGAAAGATCAGACTGGTGTGTTATAATAACAATATTCAGGCGTCAATCTCTCATCCTCCCCCAAACTAAGAAACTCTTAGCCTATTACACTGCACAGGAGGAAGAAAGAAGTGTGAGATTTGAACTTTGATTCTGCTCTAGCTGTGATTTATGTCTTATTCTCTCTAGTTGCTGAATTTCTTTGCCGAATGGATTTTCTAGCACCTGCAATTAAACCAGGGGTTCTCAAACTTGGCAACTTTAAGACTTGTGAACTTCAACTCCCAGAATTCTCCAGCCAGCTATGCTGTGCTGGAGAATTCTGGGAGTTGAAGTCCACAAGTCTTAAAGTTGTCAAGTTTGAGAACCCCTGAATTAAACAAACTTCTAGCAAGAATATGCCCTTGAATTGCTGCCTGGAAAGCTTCCGGTTTTACTGAACAGAGTCTTGACAAATGCAATGGCATCTTGTTTCAGGGTGACTTATAGCTGTCTTATTGACCAGAATAGAATGACTGAAGTTTTTTTGTTCTTATTCTGAGGTGTTTTTTTTTATATTCTTCCCTTGCCTTGGATTGCGTAATTTTGAGAAGTCTATATTTTAGAAAACCTACGCTGCTTTTAAATAGCTTATCCAGCCTGTTATGTATCTCAGCTTGTATACAGTTTAGCTTCAAAGAGAATATAAATGTAACACAAGCCTTATAAAAACCAGACAGAATGAGATGGCAGAGTTGTGCAGTGTTTCAAGATCCAGAGAAGTGTGAAGGTATGTACCCATGCTGCACCTGGTTGCATCTCTTAATCCTAAGTGTAGAAAGATTAACATGTATTTGTTTATGGTCAGAGATCATATTGTAAAAACATACAGAGCAAATTAAGACTACGTAGAACTGAATAAGATATATGCATAAATTCAAGCAGTAAACTGATAAAAGAATACAAGTAGTTCTTGGGACTGAAATTTCTATGGTCAAGTGATGGTGTCATCAACACACTTAGAGATTAGCTATCCTGGCAGTCCCCATTGCTGTTATTATGGATCATTAAGCAAGGACCTCATGTGAAACAAAGTTTCAAGCAAACAGCCTCGTGGCGAGAGCTGAATGTGTGTGCCATGGATTGATGCTACAGAGTGCGTTTGGGTGCTGTGGGCGGGGACCATGAAGTGTGGGCGTACAGACAGGTTTTCCTGCTAAGGGAAGTCAGCATCTTGGATGGGTAGAATCCTCTGCTCTCATTGGAGGCTGAGTCTGGGCAAAGTCTTTAGTCCCGCCCTTCTGCGCACGCATGCCCAGTTTCAAACTCAGCCTCTCCTGAGGCAGACGCGTCTCTTTGAACTCCGGATCCTGGAAAATAACAGAAAAAGAAAAGAAAACGTTTTGGCTTGCAGGTACTGGGGACTGGGCCAGCGCTTTGACTGCTCCTGGAGCAGCGCGCCTTAGCTGAGGGCCTCTAAGCCCTTCAGGGCTCGTAGGCAGCCGGCTGGAGAGGGGAGAGAAAGAGAGAGAGTTGGAAGGGGAGGAATCCCCTGAAGGGCTCCCCTGCTGGGCATCGCAGCCCGCTTCCCCGAAGGCCCAGGAACAGCCGTCGGCCCGGGAAACACGCCGCTGCTCCCGGACGGTTGAGCAGCGACCGCGGAGTCGGGGGGGAATTTCGGAAGAACTGCTTGCCCCCCCCCCGCCGCGGAGCGAACGGCCAAGGAAAAGCAAGCCAGGGGAAGACGCGCCGGGCCGTTTGGGGCCTTTCTCGGCAGGCTTTCGGCCTGCAGGCGTGCGCAGCGTGTGGGCGGCTGGCGCCAGACAGCTACTGCGTGGGCGGGCCTCTCTTGCATCGGGAGGCCTAGGAGCAAAAGCGAAACTATTTCTGTGATTGCTGAGCTTCTGCTTTGAGTTTGTGGCGCGATGGAAGGGCTTTCCGCTCCAGCCTCTACTGATTTGCCAGAGCCTGTGGCTGGGCCATCTTCTGCCCCGGTGGAGCCTACTCCAGAGCAGCCCCCCCTGCCTTCCACTTCCCAGGGGAAAGGAAAAGGGAAGGCCCCTGCCAAAAGGGCAAAAGCCTCCAAGAAGTCTGACAAATCAAAGCCCACTAAAGCTTCTTCTTCTTCTTCTTCCACCTTTGAGAAGAGAAAGGATAGGGCCTTGGAAAGGCTGCATAGCAGAGCAGCAGACAGAGCGCAGGCCCAGGCCTCCCCTCTTTCTCGTAACTCGCAGGCACACTTGTCCCTCATGGCCTCTCCGGCCCAGGGGCATGGAGGGGGTGCTGTCATGAATCCCATTTTTCCCATCGATGTTTCAGGGATTTGGGGGCCTGATCAACCTTCGCTGCCACCAGGGCCTCCTCAGTCAGCACTCCTGCCTCCTGGGATTCAGAGAATGGAGGCAATACCTTCCACTTCTGCGGCTTTTCCCATGCCTCTGCCTCAGCCAACCCTGGATGCGGCCAATATTCAGGCCATCATCGCTGCTGCCATGTCTCAAGGGTTTGCGGCTGGCCTACAACACCAGGTGCCTGGGGTTCCCATTGGCACGGGCCCGACGGGCCTTCCTCCACCCCCGGTTCCAGAGTCTGTTCCTGCAGGAGGTGTGGAGGAGGATGACGACCTGGAGAGCGTATCCAGTGCAGAGGAAGGGGAAATCCGGGAAGGGGGCCTTTCGGAGGATGAGGGCAGGCCACCCGAAAAGAAGACTTCTTCAGGTCTGTTCCCTTCGGCCCTTTTCACTTCCCTGCTCTACAAGGCTAGGGCGGCCTCCAATTTCGCCCCTGCGACGGCCCCTGCTGCTCCAGCTCCGCGCTCGGCGCTGATTTCACCAGAAAACATGTTTGATGACGACATCTTGCCATCAGAGTCGATCCCGATGCCCAAGATCTTTGTTGATCTGGTTCAGCGCCAATGGGCCACACCTACCTCAGGGCCTGGACCGTCCTCCTCCGATAGGAGGTTTTTCAATGTGGCCGACGAGATGGCGCAATGCTTGGCAATTCCAACCGTGGATGCCCCGGTCGTTTCCCTCTACACGGCGGCCAATATGCCTGGGGCCCCGGAGGACGTCCTGAAGCCGGAGGAAAAGAAGGCCGACCTCACCTTACAACGAGGGCATCAGGCGGCGGCGTGGGCCATCCGGGCAGCCACCTCGGCATCTTTCTTCACTCGCCCCTGTCTTCTCTGGCTGCAGGACCTACAGCTACGTACCCCAGTCGCTGATTTCAGGGCCCACCAGGACATCGCCAAGCTGGTGGCAGCCGTGCAGTTTACATCTGATGCCACTCTGGCCTCGGCCAGGTTCGCTTCTAGGGCCATGGCGTCTTCCGTGGCTTCCCGACGTCTTCTGTGGCTGCGACAGTGGCAGGCGGATGTGCGCCACAAGTAGAGACTGGCTTCCGCTCCATTCAAGGGCAGCTCCCTGTTCGGGGAGGCCTTGGATCCCTTCCTTATTGAAAACAAAGATAAGCGGAAAGTTTTACCCACGGCCCCCAAGAAGGGGTTTCCCCGGGCGGCACCTTATCCCAGGCGGCCCTTTCGGGGTCAGGAGTCGGGTTCCTCCTTTCGGGCCCTCGACTATGGTTCGTCCTTTCGGGGGGCGGATTACGGGTCTCAGGGGTTTCGTTCCCAGGGGGGTTACTTCCCCAGAAACAGAGGCCAATCAGACCGCTTTCAGAGGGGCAGGCAATCCAAACGCCCCTTTCGGGGTGGGGGTCAGCGCTCCTACCGCCGGAACTAGTTCCCCGTCGGGGGGTTACCCTATTGGGGGCAGGTTGACCTTTTTTGCGGACGAGTGGGATAGAACCACGTCCGATGTTTGGGTTAGGTCCACGGTTAGGAACGGTTTGTTGTTAGAATTTCTCTCTCCTCCCCCGCTCTGTTTTAGGACTTGCCCGGTCTCTTCTAACCCTGAGAGGCGCCGGCTCATGCTGGAGGCGGTTCAGCATCTGCTGGAGATTAGGGCCATAGAGGTGGTTCCAGTGGAACAGCAGGGCCTGGGATTCTATTCTATCATCTTTGTGATCCCTAAGTCCTCTGGTGGTTGGCGGACGATTTTAGACCTTAAAAAATTAAACAAGTTTTTACGTTACAAAAGGTTTAAGATGCATTCATTGCAATCCATTTTGTGGGGAGTCCGACAGGGGGATTTTCTCACTTCCATCGACCTCACGGAGGCCTATCTCCATATTCCCATCGCCCCGCAGCATAGGCAATTCCTCAGGTTTTCGTACATGGGACAGCACTATCAGTACACAGCGCTTCCCTTTGGGCTGTCTTCCGCACCCAGGGTCTTCACCAAAGTCTTGGCTGCTCTGTTGGCCAGCTTGAGGGAGGTCCCCATACGTTTAAACGCGTATCTGGATGATATCCTCCTTCTCTCCTACTCCCCTGTAGGGGCTCGCAGGGACCTGGCCTCCACCATTCACGCACTCCAGCTCCACGGGTTTTCCATTAATATCCCCAAGAGCCATTTCCACCCTACCACTAGATTGGTTCACTTGGGGGCCCTGATTGACACGGTGGGAGGTAGGGTCTTCCTGTCTAGGGAGCGTTTGGAGTCGCTCCAGGCTCTGGTTCGTCAGGTCAGGGGTGAGGCGAGGCCTTCCCTGGCTTCCCTATCTAAATTGCTGGGAACGATGGTTTCCTGCATCGGGATAGTTCCTTGGGCCAGGCTTCACACCAGGGATCTCCAATGGTTTCTTTTGCCATTTCAGAAGCGGCTACTCAGTTGTTCCCTGGCCCGAGTACGTCTTCCCTTAGAGGCTTCCCGTTCCCTTCAGTGGTGGTTGTCCCAGGCGGTCACCAAGGGCCGTCTCTTCCAGGAACAGGAGCTTGTGACGGTCACCACGGACGCCAGTCTCTTTGGTTGGGGGGCCCACTGCCTGGGACAATGGGCGCAAGGCCGGTGGGAGCCGACCGACTTGGCTCACAGCATCAATTGGCTGGAGCTCCGGGCGATCCACCTGGCTCTCCGTCACTTCCTCCCTATGCTGAGGGGGAGACATGTCATGGTGCTCACAGACAACATGGCGGCCAAGGCGCACGTGAACCGCCAGGGGGGCACCAGGGCGCACTCCCTCATGGTCGAGGCCAAGCAGTTGGGCCTCTGGGCCGAGCGCCATCTCGCCTCCTTGACGGCGGAGCACATTTCAGGGGTCTCGAATGTGCAGGCGGATTGGCTCAGCAGGGAGGTGATGGACAATGCGGAGTGGCAGCTGTGCCCCAGCCTTTTCCAAGACATTGTGGCCCTGTTTGGGGAGCCGGTGATAGACCTCTTTGCCACGCCTTCCAACACACAGCTCCCTCGGTTCTTCTCTCGCTTCCCATCGCGGGGGTCGGAAGGGACGGACGCTTTGCGGTGCAACTGGCCCCTCGGCCTCCTTTATGCCTTCCCTCCCTTGCCACTTCTCCCCCGGGTCCTGCAGAAGATCGTGTCGGAGAGAGCGGAGGTGGTGCTCCTGGCCCCGCATTGGCCCCGCAGACCTTGGTTCGCGGACTTGAGGAGTCTCTCGGTGGAGCGGCCGTGGAGAATTCCCAACGACCGGATGTCCCTTGTCCAGGGATCGCTGGAGCACCCGGACCCGCAATGGTTCCAGCTGACCGCCTGGAGATTGAGCGGAGCATCCTGACACGCGACAACTATTCCCCCGGTGTCATCCGCACCATCCAGGCGTCGAGGCGGCCCGCAACGAACCGTATTTATGATTCTACCTGGCGGGCCTTTGGCCGTTGGTGTGCGGGTAAGTCCATTCACCCTCTTCAGTCTACCATTCCACAGGTCCTGGACTTCCTCCAGTCGGGCCTCGAGAAGGGGTTGGCGCTGAACACCATCAGACGACAGCTGGCGGCCATCTCATCGGTGCTTACTTGTGGGGGTTCCCTGTCCTTGTCTCAGGTGCCTACGGTGCGCCAGTTCTTCAAGGGGGCCTCGAACTTGACTCCGCCTGCGGTCCATCGTTATCCCTCTTGGGATCTTCCTCTTGTGTTGGACTCCCTCACTGAACCTCCGTTTGAACCATTGAGGGAGGTATCTCTGCGTTTCCTCTCCTTCAAGGTGGCCTTCCTCATTGCAATTACCTCAGCTCGCAGAATTTCCGAGCTACAAGCTCTGTCGGTCAGGAACGATCTCTGTGTTTTTCACCAGGACAGAGTGGTTTTGAGGTTGGACCCATCCTTTATCCCGAAGGTGTGCTCTTGCTTCCACCGTTCTCAGGAACTGATCTTGCCGAATTTTTGTCCTGACCCTGATCACCCCCTGGAACGTAGATGGCACAAGTTAGATGTGCGCAGGGCTCTCAGGGTCTACCTTAAACGTACTAAGTCCTTTCGGACTTCGGAGGCCTTGTTTGTGTCCTTCCAGCCGTCTTCGCTGGGCAGGAAGGTCTCCTCGGTGACTATTGGGCGTTGGATCAGGGCCTGCATTTCCATGGCCTACCAGGCCCGCTCCGCGTCGGTCCCAGGCCGCCTAATGGCTCACTCCACGAGGAGCGCGGCCACCTCGGCTGCCTGGGCAGCCCAGGCTTCTCTTCAAGAGATCTGTAAAGCGGCCACGTGGGCCTCCCCTTCGCCCTTCATTACTCATTATAAGTTGGACACGTTTGCATCCGCGGATGCGGCCTTTGGCCGGAGAGTCCTCCAGTCTGTAGTTCGTGCTGAGAGGCCTGTCCAATTGTGATTCCCGCCCTGGGACACCTACCGCTTTGGTATGTCCCATCCAAGATGCTGACTTCCCTTAGCAGGAAAATGAGCGTTGGTCCTTACCTGATACGCCTCTTTTCTGCAAGGGAAGTCAGCATCTTGTCCCGCCCCAGGGGTTTGTGTTAGCCTGTTCGTTAGGTCAAGGGTCGTTCTGCCTTGGCTTCTGTTGGTGTTTGGTGTTATGTTACTGTGCTTCTCAGTGATTATTTTACATGGGCTCTCATTGATTGGATCCGGCTGTTATTGACATTGCTACCTTCGTGGTCAAGACGCTTCGAGTCTGGCATCGTCTTCGTTTGAAACTGGGCATGCGTGCGCAGAAGGGCGGGACTAAAGACTTTGCCCAGACTCAGCCTCCAATGAGAGCAGAGGATTCTACCCATCCAAGATGCTGACTTCCCTTGCAGAAAAGAGGCGTATCAGGTAAGGACCAACGCTCATTTTGTAGGTAGATCTTACAGAGTGCAGTTGGCTGGACACTATGGAGTGCAGCAGTAAGCGAGGGTGGCAGATGGGTACTAGGGAGTATGGGTAGGCAGGTGCTGCAGAAGGCAGCAGGCTAGCTCCTAGTGCTTTGGCATGCCAGTTGGCTGCTGCTACAGGTGGGCACTATGGAGTGTGGACAGGCTTTACAGAATAGGAAATCCCCATGTTGTCTGGAAACTCCTTGGTAGAAGAACCTGCAAGAGTGGGAGTGTGCTACAAACTCTTCCCATTTTCCACTTTGACTTTGCGTATGGAAAACTGGCAGAGAAGTTTGCCAATGACAACTGTGTGACTATGAGACGCTGTAACCGTCATAATTGTGAGTCGGTTGTCAAGTGCCCGAGTTGGATTAGATGGCTGTGGGGATGCTGCAACTTTGAGGACTGTTCATAAGTCTCTCTTGTTCAGCACGATTGTAACTTTTAGCAGTCACTGAATGAGTGGTCATAATCTGAGGACTATCTGTAATAAACAGTAATTATTGAGAAACACTATTTTAATTACCAGAATGATGCCAGCCAGACAAATGGGTAAATTCAGTTATATCGACTTCTTATAGACAATGGAGCAGAATAGATATTTTTATGGCACTTATGCTCCTGATTCAGTCCAGCCTATATGCCTGGCGAGGAGTGGGTATTGCAATGCACAAGATCAGTCCTGATATGATGAGTAATGCAAGAGGATGTGGGGTGTTGGCTGCATTTGAACATATGCAGTGACAACTGTAATAGAGATAGTCCTCAACTTACACCTTCTCATTTAATGATAGTTTGCAATGGTCCAGCATCGTGCAGTCATGTGATCATGATTTGTGACTTTCACAGCTGGCTTCCAACAAGCAAAGACAGTCGGGAAAAGCTGGATTCACTTAACTGTATTATTTGCTTAATGACCACAGTAAAAATGGTTGTAAAATCAGATCCTGTCACATAATGACTTGCTTTGTGATCACATCAACTTATGATTGAAATTTTAATTCCAATTTTGGCCGTAAGTCAAGGACTATCTGTAGAGCAATGTTTCTCAAACTTGGTGACTTTAAGTCCTGTGGACTTCAACTCCCAGAATTCCCCAGCCAGCTGTGCTGGCTAGGGGATTCTGGGAGTTGAAGTCCATAGGACTTAAAGTCGCCAAGGTTGAGAAACATTGCTGTAGAGCAGCGTTTCTCAAATAGTGGGGCGCGCCCCCCTGGGGGGGCGCGAGGCTCTGTAAAGGGGGGCGCGTTTGACCTCGGCAAATCGGCTCTGCCGATTCCCTTTCTCCCTCCTCCTCCCTCCCTCCACAGCCGGCATGCTGGCCATTCGTCGTCTTCCAGGGACTGCCGTTCCTCACACACACGCACGCACGCACACACACACACACACACACACGGAGGCTTCTCAGCTCCTGGAAGGAGCGGAGCGAGCGAACGAGCGATCAAGCACGGGTGGCCGGGGCAGGCTAAGGCGGGTGAGCCGGGCTGAGGAGACTCCGCGGGGAGTGGGGGCGGGGCGGGGACGACGACACACAGACAGAGAGAGGCACAGACACAGAGAGAGACAGGGAGGGGGGGAGGAATCAGAGAGTGACAGACACACACAGAGAGACAGAGAGAGACAGGGAGAGAAAGAGAGAGACACAGGAAGTGTGTGAATGCAAGACACACCCACACACACCCACACAGTGATAGATGGGCAGACGAAGGAGAGACAGACAGAGAGAAAGAAAAAGAAAGAAAGAAAAAAGTGGGAGAGAGAAAGAAAGAAAGACAGACAGAGAGAGAAAGAGAGAGACAGAAAGGAAAGAGAAAAAAGAGAGAGAAAGAAAAAAGAGAAAAAGAGAGAAAGAGAAAGAAATTTCTTTCTTTTTTTATTCTCTTATACTTAATAAGGATACAGTGTTATGCAGAGGTGTACTTATAACAATTTTATAGACAAATGATACTATTTACAGTCGCGCGGGGGGGCGCGCGAAATGCTTTCTTCTTCCTAGGGGGGGGCCTGACAGAAAATAATTGAGAAACACTGCTGTAGAGGATGTGGTTGAGTTACCCTCTACCAGTTTCAGGGCTAGGGTCCTAACCCGAGCTGATTGAAAAGCTCTTCTATTTGGCGTGGAATACACCTTGAAAAGTTAGTTTGGAATAGTGCAGAGATGTTGACAAAAGTTTTCTGAAGCATAATTTAGAATTTTAAGCTTATCTGCTTGAGATGAGATCAAGGACACCTTGCCTGACTTTCTCCACAACCCTATTTGATAGTGGTTGAATTGAAAGGCCATAGAGGAAAAAAACATTGGTTATAGTTTTTCCATGAGGAATTGAATGTATCCATAAGAATAAATTGGGCCAGTGAATCACTTCCACAACTTATTTGCAGCCAGTACCTTAAACTTTATATTCTCAACTGGGCTAGTATAGAAAACAACCCTAATTCAACACACAGTAGGCCATTGGGAATCAATCAGGTGGCAGGGAGAAAAATTCTCATAAATTTGGAATGCATTGCTTCTAAAAGCTTTGCATTTTTATAAGGGTAAAATTGTGTACCATATAACAAAAGCGTTACTTTAGTTCTATGAAGCGAAGTGAAACCTTAGCTCTGAATAATTTCACTGCTGCAGTGGCCTGGCCTGACCCCAGCTTGTTCTCTCACTGGCGTCTGGGCCAGCTCAGATGAATCTGAATCCAGTGTTGTAATACTCTGAATATCCTGGGGAGTGTCAACTTCAGGAAGTAATTTAGCACTAGAGGCTGACCCCACCAGCAGTCATGAAGAACAGCAGTGCCAGAGGTGGGTTTGGACCGATTCGACTGAACCAGTAGTGATTTTGCGGCCTGGGTTGCTGGTCCTATGTGGCCGCCATCTTGATTTTTGGTTCTACGTATGCGCAGGACAATGGTAATTGCACAAATTTTTGCACGCACTGAACCTGCAGTAATGCCGAGAGCAACCCACCGCTGAGCAGTGCCTGTAGTCACATGACGAGGACCAGGATTCTTGCCAGCTCTTGAGTATATCATGCTCTACACCAATCAGAACAAAGACACTTTTTGCACCTTCTCATACAGCAAGGGTGAGTGGCTCCCACCTGGTGGAGAGTATACTTCAAAGTCATCCTTCGCTCGGAGAAGGCTCTGTGAGGAATAACCATTCTCCCTGAGTTCCAGGTGCCTGAAGTCTTGAATCTCTTGCCTCCTCACAGCTTTGCCACTCTGAACCCAGACTGGCCGATGGCCATCATCCAAGATCTTGGGATCCTGATCTGTCAGTACTTCTGGTTGCTGAACTCTTTGAACTCTTGCTGTTCAAAAATGGTTTGCAAGCAAGTTCATTTGAGATTGGGATTTTGCTAAGGCATTTGTGCATTTGGTTACACATTCTGCCTGCCGTTATTGTGCTTGCCAGTAATACTGTACACAGCAACCAAATTCTGTGTTCATGTGTGCACAATAGACCTGGAACAGGATAGCTAGGTTCTTCTGTTGGATTATGCAATCAAGATGTTTGTTATATAAGTCTTGTGATATAATTTACTAACTATTCTTAGTAAGCCTTTTGGGTAGTAGTCAGATGGGTTAGGCTTAACACTTTTGAAAAAGATGATGATAGTTATGAAGTAGCTTCAAATTTGCAACCTGTTCCATCAAGTGGTTTATATGTATAAATAAGGATGCTAAAATGGGAGCCCCATTTAGTTGCAGGAGGTGTTGATTGCACCTACACACCTTGTTATTTTTTACCTGAGTGATAAGGTTGGAGATTTTGGAGATCAAACTTAAATTAGATGACTGTTTCTGCAGAGATCTTTGCCTCTGCAATATTTGCAAAACAAATAAGCAGCATTGGAGCATAACATAATGATAGTACGTTAGAAACAATAACATTGTAATGACTGATATTTATTTCAGGGCCTGCTTTTGAGGTACTTTGTACATTGCAAAGACTGAACACATAGCCCATAAATGGTACACAAGTGTATAATGTTTATGAATGGCATTGCTGCAGGAGAAATGGTATACCAGGGGATAAAGATTGGATGCCCTTGAAATTATGAGCAAGGAATGTTTGAACATATTATCAATTTGTCTGTGGATTGCATTGGGTAGCTTAATTAACTATAGGGCAAGCCATCGTTGCAAAAACAGCACATTTTGCAAATTATATAAATCCTTTCTTGGCAATTGCACAGTCAACCCATGGGCCCATAATGGGCACATCTGGTGCAACAGATGGGATACCTGTCAGCCAATAATGCAAGAGCCTGTGATTGTATATTTCAATACAATCACGGTTTTAAGTAATGCCAACATAAGCAAAAAGTTTCCAAAGTTCCAGTCATGTCTGTTTCCCATCTGGCCTCTTTGCAGTTCCCAGTACAATGCTTCCTGTTTGGCAATGGGGGATTTGACACAATACTGAGTGTCTATAGCACTGATGCCTGATGCAGTATTTCGATCAGTTTGGGACTAATGAGCAACAATACCTTATTGGCTAACTGTGAACCTGACCTGGTAGATTTTGATGAAAAAGCAATAGTCTATCATAATAAGCCTAGAAATAACCAAATGGATCCTAGTAAAAATCACCCAGGAAGGTGACCAGTGGAGAAAGACTATGCAATGAACATCTGGCAGATAGCTTTATACAACAGATGATAAAGATGAAACAAGGAAATTGGCAGGCCTGTATATGGGAAAAGTTATTTGATTCATTGATCGACCTGATCAGCAATCAATAACATGCCAAGAAATGAAATATGTTCTTTTCATATAAACAGCTCATTCTTAAAATCTGTCTGAAATTGGATTCAAAGTTTACTTTCTGGCCTCCATTGATGGGGAATTAGATGTGCCTATTTAAATACAAAGATCAGTGGATGGACTTGAACAATACCATGCATCAAAGGATGGGGTGCACCCAGTGGAAACTCATATTAGTGTCCCCAGTTGGTGGAGCACATGAAGATTATAGGACCAATATAAGATATTCAATGATGGTAAGTACTTTTATATTCAACAAATAAGCTTCAGCATATTCAGTAGAATGGAGAGGGTGAGTTTCATTACTGACATGATCATCAATTCTGTGACATACAGTTTCAGAAGAAAACCCCTAGTGGTGCAGTGGTTAGAATGCAGTATTGCAGGCTAATTCTGCCAACTGCCAGCAGTTCAATCCTGACGGGGCACAAGATTGACTCCCATCCCATCCGAGGTTGGTAAAACAAGGACCCAGATTGTTGGGGCAAAATGCTGACTCTGTAAACTTCTTAGAGAGAGCTGTAAAGCCCTATGAAGCGGTATATACGTCTAAGTGCTATTGCTATTGCTAGAATATATAAGTATGATAGACTATTGGTGTTTACCAAATCCTGGACTGTATTTTGTAAAAGCAAACTTTATGTGATGACAATGGTATTCAGTATAACACTTAGAAATGACATCTGGAGCAAACTAGCCATGACATATAAAAGGAAAAATTGTATATATAGAATGCCAAACTCTACAGCTTAGTGATTATCATTTATGAAGTGAAGTCCCATAATCACTAAATTCTTGAATATTCTATTACATTCCACTATTGGATATAGATTACTACTAATATAACATCTGTTATTACTGCAGTTTTGTAAAGAAAACATTGCAAATTGTGTAATCAAGTTACTCTTGTGATTGCTTTCTGATTTAACGTTTTTAGCTGTTTTATGGATTTTTTTAAATCTTGTTTTTCTAAATGTGTATATTCCCCAGAATCCATTGAAGTTGGTAGCCAATAAATTTAAATAAATAAAGACCAAGTGATGAGATTCCTCTTAAGCATATTGTGTTCCTTTTGAAGGTAAATCAAGGTATTTTTGTGCGTAATGTATTGCATTTCTAGATTAAAAATATGGATTGTAGGCTTTTTCATGTAATCTTGCTTCTGCAAATTCTGTAAAAGAAAAGGGCAGGTAGGAATGGCTGGATTTAAAAGAAAAATCAGATACAAGTTATAGAAAATAGGGACAATAATAAGACAAAGAAATTGTCTAAGGTCTATGTTCTTCAAGACATAGAAAAAGGAAATGATGTATGTATTTGACAGTTATGGCTGTATAATGGGTTAATTGAGTAGTGTTTGACTGACGAATGGTTGTTAAGGAAGAAGAGAGTAGGCATTATGATTTAGAAGAACATGAATTAAATAGGCAAATGGAAATCTGAATTCTATTGTATTCCTTCATTCAAGGAGAATCTCTCTCTGTAAAAGTGACCTTCTTGATTCTATTATTATGAAGAGTTTTGCAGGATTCTTATGAAATGTATCATAATTAATCTGCTTGCACAGTTTGAGACCATTTTAAGCATCTGAATGTACATATGTCAGTAAATGTTGGAAGAAAATACTACTAAAAAGGAGAGAAAACACACCTTAGGATGTGTTTGCAGATGAGCAAAGAGCTGGATTTCAAGGCCACACTTTTATGGAAGTGGTATCTTCATAAACAGTAGATGAGAAGCGCTAAATGAGTGTAGGAGAAGACCAAGCTGAGCTGAGGGAGGAGACAAAGGTGTCATAAGTCATGAGTCCCTTTATGCCCATAAGAGATCTAAGTCCAGCCCTCCTTGAATGCCTTCTTAATCCCTCATGTTTCTCTTAACTGTTAGTAGCTCAGATTCTTGTAGAAAGCTTAACCTTGCAATAGATCTTTATACTCATTTAAACTGCCTGGATCTCCTGATTTTCCTAGCCCTTGACAATGAGTTTGGGAAGGGCCAAGTATCCTGAAGGATAAGATTCCCTTATAGGCCATTTGCATCATCAAAAATAATTTTGTGAAGCCTGCTTTGGGTCTATTATATAGAAACATCAACTTTAGTTTTGTTTACTTGGATTATCACCTTCATGTGAAACATCCTCTTGCCTTTTAGAATTTAGTAACTACTTAACTAATGCACTAAATGTTATCACTAGTGATCCTGTGATTTGTATGTTCCTAATCTCAGAAGCATTCCCATGCTTTGAATTTATAGGATAATTATCTCTTTTTCCAGCCTTCTTCAGTACAGTAGTAAAAAAAAGTAGTAATCTTTGTAACCTCCCACTGATTTCGCTGAAGTGATATCAGTTTCCTGCAAATCTTTGCACTTGGAGGAGAAAATGTACAGGTCTTCACATGTACAGTTGAATGGACATGGATCTTAGCTTATATAAGCACACACATTTTCTCTTGTGGACTATTTGTATTCAAAGCATTACTATTTCCAAGAGGAACTTGATTTCAGCTACATTGGAAGGCGGGGAAAGTGATTTCACAGTGAGTTCCAGATTTTATAACAAATGAAAAGTGATTTTCCCTGGCTGCACATTGTAGAATAGTTTTGCAGGGGGTTCCATTTTCAGATCCAATGAAGCTTTTATGTGTATTATCTTACTTGTTGTTCTGGAATAAGATCTGCTGTGATTACTGATCTTTCTCAGGAGTCGGAATTTGGGTTGGGTTTCCTAATCATGTTTCAGCAGTATGAAACAATTTCAGCGCTCTTTACAGTGCAATCTAGGTTCAGATTTTTGTCTGACTTCATCCCACTCATGCAGGGCAATGAACTAGAAGCCATTTTCTTTGGGAGGAACAATTTCCCCCTGCTTCTTGTTTGGTAATAAACTTGTACACTTTCAGGTAGCTTTCCTGTGAGAGGATCATAGACACAGCTTAGTTAGAGTCTTGGTACGTGAACAAAAACAGGGCTATAACCAGCACTTGATTGCTCACTGCCATTGAGAAGATATGAAGTAATGTTACAGTTTTGTGGCTTCTTCTTTTGTTCTTTTCAAATGAACAGATCGGAGGTGGATTGCTCCTGGTTTGGCCTGGATTGGGTGAACCGGTAATAGTGGCAACGGGAGGCTCCGCCCACCTGCTCAGATGCTTCTGTGCATGCGTGAACGCGGCCGAACCGGTAGTAAAACAATTGGCAACCCACCACTGGAACAGATATTCTTTGTGGTGTTTAGTAGCCTTGAAGCTGACAGCTTATAGGTAGTCCTCAGCTAAGATCCACAATTGAGCCCAGAATTTCTGTTGCTAAGTAAGACAGTTAAGTTTGCCTTATTATACGGCTTTTCTTACCATGGCTGTTAAATGAATCACTGCAGTTATTAAGTTAGTAACATGGCTGTTACTAACTAAGTGAATGTGGCTTAACTAACTAACTACTAACTAAGTGAATGTGGTTTCCCCATTGACTTTGCTTGTCAGAGAGTTGCTAAAGATGATCACATGCCAATTGCCAAGTGGTCAAGTATGGATCACGTGATCACAAGGCTGCTGCAACAGTTGTAAGTGTATCATAATTCACCATTTTTCAGTGTTGTTGTAACTTGGAATGGTCACTAAACAAATGATTGTAAGTCGAGGGCCACCTGTACATGTTTACCTGGACTGAAAACCTAAGCCTCAGACTTCAGAATTGGCATTTCAAAGTTCTTTAAAAATGCAAGGATTAATGTTAGTAGTATTTTATATATCTTCAGGGATAGGTTAATTTTAAAAACTGATCAGTGAACAGCAGATGCCTGTACTGTTTGATGTGTTTGTGTATCCACATGCACACACTTGTATATGTGAAAAATGAGATATCATATTCTCAGTTTTAAGATTTGGGATGTGTGTCTGAATGTACAACTTATAATTTGGAGGTTTGTAAAACTTTCAGATATCACAGTTTTCTCTTGTACTAATTGCTTTTTAATAGTAGAAAGTTTGTGCATCTTGACCAAATTAAATCACAATAAATTTTATTGTAGCCCACAGCCAGCACAATTATAAACATTTAAACCTAATAAAATACTTGCTTTAGTGATAAAAGCATGAGTTAAAATCTGAGCTATTTCCTACGTTTGGGCACATTAATGAGATCACATTCTTAATACAGATAGTCATCGATGTAAAACAGTTCATTTAGTACCATTTGAAGTTACAATGGCACCGAAAAAGTGATTTATGACCGTTTTTCACACTTATGACCATTGCAGCATCCTCATGGTCACGTGATTTACATTGGGATGCTTGACAACTGGTGTATAGTTGTGATACTTGCAGTGTCCTGGGGTCATGTGATCACCTTTTGGGACCTTCTGACAAGCAAAGTCAATGGGGAAGACAGATTCACTTAATAACTGTATTCCTAACTTCACAACTACAGTGATTCACTCAACAAATATGGCAAGAGAAATAATAAAATGGGGCAAAACTCACTTAACAAATTTCTCATTCAACAACATAATTTTGGGGTTCCATTATGGTCATAAGTGAAGGACTACCTCTATAAGTTATTGTAAAAATTCAGATTATAATGATTTACATATAAAAGTTGAACTGGAGGAAAGGAATCTGGCAGAGCAATAACAGATATGCTTAACTTGAAAAAAATAGCTTTGTTTTTGTGTTCTTAAAAATCCTTTTAGTTAATAAAAGCATACTGCTTTATTGATCAGCTCAAAAACGTAACACACACACACACACAAACATAGTTCAATGCTAAAATCTTCACTATATTATTATTTAATTACCATATTTCTTGTAGTATAAGATACACCTTCCCCACCCCCCAAAAGAGGGTGAAAATCTGGGTGCATCTTATACACGGAATACAGCATTTTTGGTCTCCTGAAACTCCACCCCTTTTGCAAAAATGGCTGTGCATAGCCTTTAGGAAGCTTCCAGAGTGCTCCTGGGGGCTGGGGAGGGCAAAATTGAGCTAAAAAACAGGTGGTTTTTGCTTGTCCCCCCCCCCCAGCCCCCAGGAGAAGTCTACAAGCCTCCTAAAGGCTATGCATGCTATTTTTTGACCAAAAAAATGGGCCCTTTTTGGGAGGTCTGCAGAGTGCAAAAACGATTTTTAAAAATTTTCCTCTTCAAAATATTGGTGCGCCTTGTACTCTTGTGCGTCGTATACTCAGAAAAATACGGTATACAGAGAACCACAAAATGGGAGGCAAATAAATTTAATAATAATTTAATTTAAAGAAGCACTCATACAAACAATATCAGTAAATATTTAATTTCTGACTTCTCCCTTCTTTATTCTCCAATTAGTTTGCAATGCCTGTTGACATAAGCTTTAAAAACCATACTCTAAATTTTTGTATTTATGTTGCTATGTAATATGTAATATATATGTAAACCATTTAGGCTTAAATGTAGTTAAACTTCTGCTACAAGTACAATGCACATGCAGACACACACAGAGATGGAGGGAGGGGGGAGAGGGAGAGAAAGAGAGAGTTTTACTATTGTTACATATTTTGTAAGTTTAAATTCCTAGTTTGATCTCATTGCTGCTATGTCTTTTTTCCAGTTCTGAGCAAAATATATTCCCACAGCCTGTCTATAGAAATATCAATACAAGTGTGTAGGATGGACTCTCCATAATCTGTCCAAGTACATTAATCTGAAATTCCACAAAATTGGCTACTATTGCCTTGAAAATTGTAATGTGGTAAATAATCCTTTCAGAAAATAAAAGTTTGCAGAAAGAACCTTTGTATTATTATTTTTGTTCCATAATTACATTTTGGTAAATGTAGTATTGATAATGGAGTTTTAAAATTATTCCTTCAGTTCAGAATCAAATTTATCTATCCCATTTCAGCAATGGTGGATGAAAGATGGAAGGATAAAAGATGGATGAAGTAATTTGCTAAGGTTTGTGTGATAATGTTATATTGAATGGCTGCCTTGGAGGTTCCAGCTACACAAATGTACAAAGCATTGTTGTCCTTAGATACACATTAGCTCATTTTTATATATTTGTTCATGTTGTCCTTGAGGGAGGCTTGCTTAGAAAGAGAAATGTGAGCAGACATGTGTCTGTATATTTTAATTCCAGAAAAGAGATGGGGGAAAGTATCTTGATATATTTTAGATGTACACGTTCACTTTGGGAGTACATTATAATATGTGCTATTTTTATTACTGTTTTTTCCCTGCCATTAAATTCCAATTCCGCATGCATAAAAATTGACCCAGGAGATCTGGGAAATTAGAGGCCAGTCAGCTTAATGTCTGCTCTGGGCAAATTGGTGTTAATGGTAATGAAAAGGGGAAAAAACAACTAAGTATATAGAGGAACAAAGTTTGCTGTAAGAAAATCAACATGGGATTCTGAAATGATAAACCTTTTTTCAGCTTTCTATAATTTTTCGAGAGTATCAAAAAATTGGCAAATGGATAGAGGTAAACCTGTCAACATGGTATGTTTGCATTTCCAAAAACCCTTTAATAAAGTTCCACATCAAAGATTTTGGATTAAATTTAGCAAATAGGAGATAAGAGAACTTGTCTTTGCTATGATTTGCTAACTTAAAACAAAGAAGAAATTTGAAACACATAAAACATAAATTTTTGGCAGTGGAGAGAAGAAATTATTACTCAACAGTCAATTTTGGGCTCGGTACTTTCTCCTTTAATGTTGACTTGGCTAAATGGGTGAAGGATATTAGGTAATGGAAACAAAAAATGATTGTATTAAAGATTGTATTAAGTGACAACATTAGTAGACAGAGGAATGCTGTCCATATAATTTACTTGGACTTCAGTAAGGCATTTGATAAAGTAGACCATAACCTACTACTAGATAAAGTAGAAAAATGTGGGTTAGACAGCATCACCACCAGATGGATTCATAACTGGGTGACCAACCGCACTCAATGTGTAGTGCTCAATGGAACTGCATCTACATGGAGGGAAGTATGCAGTAGGGTACCCCCAAGGCTCTGTTTTCTGCCCAGTAGGCTTCAACATCTTCATCAATGATTTGGATGAGGGGACAGAGGGGGAACTCATCAAATTTGCAGACAACACCAAGCTATCAAGAATAGCCAACACTCCAGAAGATAGGCTTGAGATACAGAAGGATCTTAGCAGACTTGAACATTGGGCTCTATCTAACAAAATGAACTTCAATGGTGAAAAAAGTAAGGTTTTACATTTACAAAAGAAAAACAACATGTACATGTAAAGCATAGGCAATACCTTACTCAATAATAGTAACTGTGAGAGGAATCTTGGAGTCCTAGCTAGAAGACGTCCAAGGTCCCTTCCAACTCTGTTATTCTGCTTGTATGCATGAGAGGGGTTTGGAGACCAGTTTGGTTTAGTGTTTGAGGTACCTGAGTAAAAACTAGGAGACTGAGTTCTAGCCCTATTTTAGGCATGAAAGCTGGCTGACTGATCTTGAGCAAGTCCCTTTTTCTGTGCCATCACATCAGGCTCAAGCAATAAGCTGGTTGGGCAATTCCTGTCTCAGCCAATCAATCAACATTTGGTTGAACCAGAAAAAAAAAGGTGGATCCTGTACTTGTGGAAAAACACTAAGAAGAAAAACGAAACACACAAAGTGGGTCTTGTTGATGCCTCATGTGTATTATGCTCAAGTAAAAGAGATTATACCTTTATTCTGTATATCCAAATTGCTCCAGTTTGAGATAGTTTTCATCTTTTGCTTCCGATTGTAACAGTTTATTGTACAAACATAATTGAAATATCTGATCATTAGCTGAGGTTTCTTTGTAAGTGGAATTCTTTAGATGCTTCCTAGTTAAATGGCAATTTTTAAAAAAGCAAACGGCTGTCAAGCTTCAAAAATAAATTAATACCAACGAAGCTTCGGCATCTTTTTGAATTATTGAATGGGAAAAGTGAAATATACATTAAAGGAGAAAGAAAAAAAATGAAAGCAATTACATTGCACATAAAAAAAGGGAAGAACATCTCATGAAGAAAAATTAAGTCAAATATTAGGTAATATTGTTTGTATTTGCCACTTGCGCTCTCCAGATTTCTATGAGGAATTGCAGAGTACAAACACGAATTAAATAAATTGCTTTTTGCTAGAGCAGATTGTGCAAGAACATGTCTGTGGCAAAGGTTTTGTCAGGTTTTTCCTGGCTGATGCCAGAAGTGGGAAATACACAGGCAGTGATTCCAGAAAATAATTTTTTTAAATATATAAATATGGGGTTTTTTGGGGGAAGAACTACGAAAGCCTTTGAAGACGTTCCAAAGTATAAAATTCAAGCAGTTATAAGGAATTCATAGATTAATTCTTAGGCTCCTTTCTGCTTCCCCATGAAGTACAATGGATGTTTAAGGCCTCCTGATTTGGGGTAGGAGTTGCCACCTGTCCCTATTCCCATAATAGACTCATTAGGTTTCAGACAGTTTGCTATTGGCTATATCAGCTGTTATGCCACTTTGCCCTTCAAATCCTCCTTTGCCACTCTCATATTAATAAATGAAATTTTCTTCCTGCTCTTTCACCTGAACACGCAGCCTTGACAAATTATGAATTCTTCTGGTTTTTTCTACCTATGTTTCTGGTGATGCTGAAGAAAAATGGTTTTCCCTTCCCCTCATTCAGAGGAATTGGGAGGTAGATGAATTTCCATCTCCTCCACTCCAGCCCAGGGAATTGGAAAGAGAAATCTCCAGAGGAAGGAAGGGATCTATCAGTTCACCCGAACTAGTAGTAAAAAAATACTTTAAAAAAGTAAAAACAGTTCCGACGAACAGCTGTGCGACAATCAGCTGTGCCGCATGATTTATATTCTGCTTTTTAGTGAATCTAAATCATGGGGCACAGCTGTGCCCCCCCCCCCCCACTTCTACTTACCTTTGCAGACTCAAAAGGCTTCTTAGCGCCTTCGGTGTGCATGTGTGCAAAGCAGCAAACCTGTAGCGGACTTCAGAGCATTTCATCCCTGGCCCAACTTGCTAGATCAGAACATGCAAGGAATGCCACAGAATATCTAAAATTACTTTATTTATTTGTTTGTTTGTTTGTTTGTTTGTTTGTTTGTTTTATATACCGCCCCCTCTCCCGAACATGGGACTCGGGGCAGTGCACAGGAATTATAAAATATAAAAAAACAACAATCCAAGAATTAAAACTAGTATTAAATAAGGTTAACCCGTGCTAAAAGCATGATTTAAAAACCCAGTTAAAATAGTAACATAGCTACACTTTTATTGAGATTGGCTATGATTATAGAATCTTGCAAGTTTGATTGGGTTGTTTTTTCTTCTCCTTATTGTTTAATGAAATGCCTCAGTTTGAATTTTAGCTGTACCTTCTGGACTTAAAAATATACTTTTGCCCCTTTTCTGTAGAAAAAGCATGCTCACATCTTAGCCAAAGTCACCTTCCTATTCTGTACCCCTGGGTTCCCCAGATCCAATAGAAATGTTCAGTTCAACACTCATCCCCCAGATTTGGAGGGGAGCGGGACAGTGTTTATCCCATCCTGAGGATTAATGCCAGGAGGGAAAGGATGTTAATCACCACCTCAACATCTCCTGTTAACCCTCCTCCGTTCAAGTGCTTGTCTGATGGTGTTGAGTGGTATTTGTCTGTTTCTAGTTCCTTTTTTAATAGCAATTCACCCACTACCAACTGTCAAGTCGCTTAAGATGGTAAACAAGTGTTTTTATTCACAGGAAGACAGCCAAGCTACACAGCAACTGGTACCAATAAAATTAACAGTAATCCCACACAGGAAGGGATACAGTAAATATATATTAACAGAACTAGGCTTATTAAGGACCACTGTCTTAGAGACATCTACCAACAATTCATCTTAAGTTCTTATTATCCCATATTCCTTTTGGGGGAGCACATCAGTAGGATCAATGTACGTTTTTTGGATTGAATTTTAAAAATACGTGGGCATTGCATTCTTGTTTATTGCTACACTTCCCTTTTCACATTCCTGAAACATGTAGCTTGACTAGTCACCCACTTTTGGTCATTATAGGAACTAAATGAGCTTTCTGCACTAACATTTTCTGGATGCAGTGTGTCTTGGTCCAGATCTTCTAGGCAATTTGTGCTAATTTGGGGAGATGTAACAGTCCCCACTGAGTTGCTTTCATACTGTCTTCCCTTGATAGAATAACAAAGAATGACAAGCGACACAAAACTTTTCTGTATCTCAAGGATATCTGTGGCTTCTTCCATCCAGTGTAACTTGGGAATCTCATGAGGAAAGCAAAGGTGGCTCCATGTTATTTTCTGCTAAAGCACCTGAGACTGGAATCCTGCTATGGATTGCTAGGTATGCTTGTTTGCACCTGGCCCCTATACAACAGATCTGATATGTTCCTTTGACTGTTGAATTCCTGGAGAAACAGCAACATGTCCTATTGGGTACCTCCAGCGATCTGAAGTGAACACTAGCTCATTATCAATAGACAACTGATCTTTAAGCATCCAATATGCTGCTCAAAGCTCAGGTTTAATTGACATCTTTTATCAAGTCCAGCTTGTAAGAGGATACATTTTATGGGTTCTGCAAAGTTGGGTTATCGTTAGTGTATTGCTGCAGTTGTTTTAACTGATGTTCTAGTATTGAATCAGTAGGATGAAAACTATAAACAGCCCTTTCATCTCATGCTATACCCTGTTTTCCTCCCACCACAGAGGCATGGCACGCTCACTCGTTCTTTGAACTAGATTTAAAGTTATGCAGGCTGCACTGCGCAGCAGAGTTGCACCTCCTGTTCTAATAAATAAAAATCCAAACCAGTTTCTTACATAACTATTTTGCAGTTTGCTATAACCACGCTTTCGCGTTTAATATACGCTCTGCCAAACACCCAGATCGCCAGTGAACCTGGTAATGATTTTGCTTAACAGCTGAGGAAGAACATTCACTTCAGCTCCTTCATCTAACTTAATTAGCATTCCTACTTCAGTCACAGCTATAGTAGCATGCCATGGACTGTTTCCATTTACTTGATGTGCCTGATGTTTTGGATGTAACGCCCACACAAATAGCATATCCATCTTCTTTTGTCTGCCAATGGAGGCCTGCTTTGTTGTGCATATTTTTTTTTTTTTGCAAAATAATCTTTTGCCACAGCATTTGTAACGCATAGTGCCAAATGTTGTGGGATTTCTTGGGAAAATAAGCTTTTCTACAGCGCCTGCATGTAAACGTAACCACTGCCGCCCCTCCTGCAAACTTCGTTAGAGATTTCCACCGATTCCTGCAACCAGTCTCTCTTTTGCAGTGGCTGAATGTACACAATAGAGAATCTTGTTATTTATATTCACCTCAGAAAGTTCTTTGAAATCACCTGGTTTGAAAGAGCCTTTTTAATATTGTACATAAAAGTTGACACTCTGCTCTGTGAATTTTGGTAAAAAAGCACATCTCTCAAAAGGCATATTCCCTTTAGGGATCAAACGTGTAGCAACTTTTCAAACTTATTTGCAGTTTTTGTTTATCGGTTTCCTGTATACACCAAAATGTACTATAAATCTTCCATACTTCCTTGCCAGCAAAATGCAAAAAAACCCCAGAGCATACGAAAGCTGTGCTTTCTGCTCAGGCTCATTAAATCAGATACAATTGAAATGCCTGAAGCCATTTACACCAGTTCTTCACACATTTCATAGAAGGTGGAAGTGAGACCATTTATAGTCCCTTCTCTATACCATGTAGCATTTGCCAATCTAGCACCACCCAGTGGCTGTACCCCAGGGTTTGAGATCCACAGTCAAGTCACTTCAGATGACAAGTAGCCTTTTTATTCATGGAAAGACAGAATAGGGAGCAACTGTATACACATAAAACAACAGTAATCCCACACAGCAAGGGATGTAGCCAATCTAGATACAGTCTTTTAAAAAACGGAGTATATGCCGTTGTGTTGGTGTTGATTCTTTTTTTAATATTTATTTTATCATAAAAAGTAAAGTAAAAAACAGAAAAACAAAACAAAAAACAAAAGCATACATTCAACCCTAACAACAACAACAACAACAAAAACAACAACAAAAGGAAAAAGTATACAAAAGAAGAGGGCAAAGTGATCAAATAAATTTAACATTTAACATATAGGATCGACCTTGGTTTTTGATCCTTTAAAGCAGGGGTCCCCAACCCCCGGGCTGCGGACCAGTGCCGGTCCATGGCTTGATAGGAACCGGGCCACAGGACCGGAGAGGGGGGGAGGGAGGAGGGGGCAGCCCCCTGGGCAGAGTACACCGGCGTGGGATAGGAGAGCACAGGCATGGCTGCTCACGCCGTTGGGGGCCGAGAGGGGCAAGTGAGCCGACTCACCCCCCTCCTGGGCGCGCATGTGCCGCCTGTCCCCCCCCCCACTCCCCCTCTACGCTGGCCAAGCCATGCCTGCTGGTCCGCAGAATTTTCTTTAAAATGAAACCGGTCCCTGGTGCCAAAAAGGTTGGGGACCCCTGCTTTAAAGGTAAAGGTAAAGATTCCTGCACACATGCGTGTTAGTCGTTTCCAGCTCTAGGGGTGTTGCTCATCTCCGTTTCATAGCCGAAGAGCCAACACTGTCTGAAGACTTCTCCATGATCATGTGGCTGGCATGAATAAACGCCAAAGGTGCACCGAGCACTGTTACCTTCCCACCAAAGTGGTCTCTATTTTTCTACTTGCATTTTTAATGTGCTTTCGAACTGCTAGTTTGGCAGAATCTGGGACAAGTAATGGGAGCGGAGCTAGGGATTCGAACTGCTGAACTGATCGACAAGCTCAGTGTCTTAGCCACTGAGCTACTGCGTGCCTTTTGATTATTTAAGGCCACGTAAATAGATTTTCTCTATGATGGTCTGTCCCTAACCTGATCTTTCAGCTTTTCCAACAGGGCTCCCATTACCATCATAACCTGACCCCATCCATCTTGCTGTTCATTATCCTCTTCTACTCTTTTCTTCTTTCTTCTACCCCGGCATGAGCGGCATCTTCAGAAAACTAAATATGTCCAAAATAGGATAATTAGATTAGTCATTGTTTATCGACTGCCTTTTATAGTCGTCATCTACAAATGTGTTAATAATGAAAGGTGTTAAATGGAAATTACAAAAATCATTTTCCAGCCAATACAAACATTTAAGCCCACACTTCTGCACCTGACAACAACGCACACCGGAGTGAGTATTACAATGGGTGGCAGCAAATGAGATGACAGCAACCAGTGATTTTACAGCATCTCTCTCTCTCTCTCTCTCTCTCTCTCACACACACACACACACACACACACACACCCCTTGTTTAATAACCATTTTGCTGAAACGAATTGAGGTCGCTAAATGGGGAGAGCCTATATAGCTTAGATTAGGCACATTAAAGGTAACATCTTAAAGGTAAATAACACTATGCCACAGGGCCCAGTGGTGGACTGCTTAAAATGCAGTATTGCAGACAAACTCTGCCCACAGCCTAAAGTTCAATCCTGACAGGGCTCAAGCCCCATCAAGCCATAACCTTCCATCCTTCCGAGGTGGATAAAACGAGGACCCAGATTATTGGGGGAAATATGCTGATACTAAATTGCCCAGAGAGTATTATAAAGCCCTATGAAGTGACGTATAAGTCTAAGTGCTATTGCTATTGCTAAAGTCTGATTATTCCAGTTGGAATTGGCTGAGAACGTGCAGTGCGTAGCTCTCCTTTGTTACTTCTGTGCCTAGATGTCACTTCTATTGCATCAAATACTCCTAGCGTCGGAAATCCTAAATACATCCCACTTTGAAATCTCTGTCACCAAAATGAATGGAAATGGTAGGATAGAGGTTCACAAATATCAACATATTTTTTTCTAAAAAAAAGGTCAGGAAGGTGCAGTGGGAAACTCAATGTATTTTTTTTTATTATTGTTGGAAGTTGTAGAAGATACAAATACAGGGGATAGTCCAATAAATTTGGTACAGGTAGTCCTTAACTTACAACCTAAATTTTCTGTTGCTAACTGAGACATTGTTGGGTAAGTTTTGCCCCATTTCAAGACCTTTCTTGCCACAATTGTTAATTGAATCACTGCAAGTAAGTGACATGGTTACTAAATAAATCCAGTTTCCCCATTATTATTATTATTATTATTATTATTATTATTATTATTATTATTATTATTATTATTATTATTATTATTATTATTATTATTATTATTATTATTATTATTATTTTCAAATTTATACCCCGCCCTTCTCCTAACAAGGACCCAGGGCAGCGCACAGGCACTATTAAAAAACCATACATAAATACAAAAATACATTATTAAAAACTATTAAATTATATCCCGTGCTAAAAACCCTTATAAAACCCTATGAATTAAAATTTATCAGAATAAAAGTCAGAAACGGGGGGCTATGCTAGGCCGGCTTGTTGGAATAAATACGTCTTGAGATGCTGGCGGAAGAGGCGGAGGTCTGAGGTGGTGCGTAGATCGGGGGGTAGGTCGTTCCAGAGGGCTGGGCCCGCCACAGAGAAGGCCCTTCCCCTGGGTGGAAGGCCCAGGGGAAGGGCCTTCCACCCAAGGCCCTTCCCCTGGGTGTCGCCAACCGGCATTGCCTGGCCGACGGTACCTGGAGAAGGCCCTCTCTGTGGGAGCGGATCGGTCGAAGGGATGTATGGGGCAGGAGGCGGTCTCGTATGTAGCTAGGCCCCGAGCCATGGAGCGATTTAAAGATGGTCGTCAGCACCTTGAAGCGCACCCATTGACTTTGATGATCAGAAGGTTCAAAAGGGAATCACATGACCCTGGGACACTGCAACAGTAATAAATCTAAGTCAATTACCAAGCATCTGAATTTTGATCATGTGAGCATTGCGATGTTGCAATGGTCATTTGAAAAAAATAACTCACTTTTTTTTAGTGCCGTTGTAACTTTGAACGGTCAGTAAACGAATTGGTGTAAGTCAAGAACAACCTGTATCTAGTTTTCTGGATGGGTCTGTTGATGGAGTAATCTGATAGAGAGCCAAATATGGTTTGTTAATATGGGTTTTTCAGGTGACAGGTAGATAAGTACGTCACTTGTAGAAAGACTTGATTAAATGCATCTGTTTTAAGAAGTTGCTGAGCTGCTTGAAATTCCTTCTGAAAATAGGTCTCCAGCACATTTAACCTTATATTAGGCAGTAGGCAACAACTATCAAGGGCTGAAGTGACGACATGTAAGTAGAAGAACAAACTGATTTATTACATCAAACTCCACCATGGACACTTATTTTATTAGCTGTTTATGTAGCAGTGAAGGATTTGATCCAAAGTCTCATTTGTTACCTCTGTTTTCTAATTGGATTGGGGATGCCAGACAAATGGGGAAAGGAAAAAAAAATGTATTTTAACGTTCAAGAATTTGGGGGTGATGTTAGAGGGAAAGGGGGTCTGTTTCTGGTGGGTGATGTTTGAGGGAATGTTGGCGTTATGGGAGGGGGGAAGAGTAAAAATTAAAACAATTGCAGAGGCGGATGCCTCTTTTAAGAAAAAACATTCCCCTACCCTGAAGGATGAAAATGGGGGAACGGAGGGGGCCACGGCTCCGCCTACTGGAGGCCAGGGAGAGGATGATACAATTGCCATAAGACTTAGATTTCATAAGTGACTTTTTTCTGTAATAGTATAAATTTTATTTGGATGTTTATAAATGGTTGATTGCATAGATTTTAAAATTGAAATATTTGTATCTCTTTCCACTTTGTAGAAAAATGAAAAATTTATTGTATTTTCTATTTTTTTTTAATGAAGTTTCGGAGGGTGCCAACGTCTCCGACATAGAGGTTCTCAATATATCTTTGTAACACCTTATTTCCCATTTCCTATTTGTATAAAAATTTGTAAAACTCAATAAAACTTTTTTTTCAAAAAAAAAAAAAAAAGAATTTGTGTGTGTGTGGGGGGGAAGAAATCCAAAATCAGGTGGTGATTTGAATGTGTAACCAAAATCAGAATCAAGTCTGCTAGAGGCTGATGCCATCAATGGGAGGAGAGCAACATTCTCAGTGTGGAGGTTGGAGACTGATCACCGGGAAGAAAATAGTCAACTATTCTTAGTTCTATAAACTAAGAATATAGGGCAATGATGGCAAATTTATGGCACGTGTGCCACAGGTGACACATGGAGCCATATTTGCTGACATGCCAGCTATCAGCTCCAGCGCACATGTGTGTGCCAACCAGCTGATTTTTTGCCCTTCCGGAGGGCTGGATGATGCCGTTTTTGCGCTCCCCAGATTTCAGGAAAGACTCTGGAGCCTAGGGAGGGATCATGTGTGCATGTGCGCACAGGGGAAGGGGTGTCCCATGCGCAGGTGGGCAGGGAAGATTAAATTGGTGTTGGCATACAGGCACGCACGAGAGAGCGTGCTCACACGCAATTTTGGCACACCGTAAGAAAAAGTTTTGCCATCACTGATATAGGGAGTGCACAAATTTAAATGGGAGGAAAAAATGTATTCTTCCAATTTGGCGTGGTATGAGTTTGTGCAAAGTTTGTAAATGTTTTGGGTTCTTATGGTTTGTTTGGACTTAAACAGAACGTTAGCCTCCTTCCAATTGATAGCACCAATGTTCTTTGATTATTCAGAGTTCCACATTAAAAAAAGAGAGATTCTGATGGTACTAGCTATCTGGAATGAAACCTACAAGACCAAATTGTTTCCCAAACCCTTCAGTTTTCTGGAGAAGCAGAGTGTGGTAGGATACGGATAGTGTAGGAGTGAAAAATTATTTCAGTAAGAGAAAAATCTGCTGAGTGTCAGAATCCCACTTAAAAATAAAAAGTAGGAATTAGCAAATCCCCTCACAGCGAAAGCTGCTTGACATTCTGGGGTAGTGCCAGGAGAGAATAAAGCTGATTTTTGTATAATATGTCTTTATGTCCCCAGGAGAAATGCAGTCACCCAGATAATCAAAGACGGGACAAGAAACATTTTTCTTTGTTAGAATAGAAGTTGTATTGATGGAGCTGGCCAAAAACAGCTTAAGTCTGCTCAGTATGAACAAGTGGATCATCAGAATTAATTAATGGGTCATCCAAATAAATAACCAAATCCTTGTCAATCATGTCATAAAATATTCATAAATCTTATTAATACTGATAGGCTGGAAGATAAATAGTCGTTCAGATTTACCAGAATGTATTGCAAGCCAAGGCTGTTGTTTATGGGAATCAGTTTATATATTTCTCTGAGTTTGAAAGTGAGGGAGGCGAAAATGATCCCTAATAGTTATAAAGTTTAGAAATGCAAAACCATAAACATGTTAAGGAATACATGTTTGGCAAAAATATGTGAGACATTCACCAGTGATGACAAGGGGTGAACACATCTTTTTTGTAATTTATCATCCAGAAATTAGTTTAGATAAGTTAATTCATTCCTATCATGGGATACTGGTGCTCTTTCCCATTATTGCAGTTGCTAAATACTTCAAGAATCATACAATACATTCCAGAAGTTGTGTGGATTGGCTTTTTACATTAGCCAAGAATCGTAAATCTGGAAAATAAAACTACTTTGTAATAAGAAAGAAAGAACGATCTAGGATCCAGCTGTAACATTTTAATGTCTTTCATTTGTACTGTTTAAATGAGAGTTAAGAGATATATGCCAAAGCTTTACAGTGAAAATTATATTATTGATTTGTTCCTGTTTAATAACAGGAAACCTTAAATGGGGGGGCGGGGGAGTGCAGCCTCCCTTCTTTCTACCAGTGGATAGCAGTAGGGAAAAACTTCTGATTGTAATCACTGGCAGACAACAGGGGAGTTTGAGAGTTCCCTAGAGACAGTGTGCAGACCAACCTTAAATCCTGCACAATACAGCATCATGAATATTAACCCATGTCTGTTGCTTGTTTTCAGTAGATCCTCTATTCATAAGATATGTTAAACAGTGGAGTTGTTTCCTGTTGTTAATCCTTCTCATTACTGTGAGAGAATAAGGTGGAGCAGATGGGATGCATGTGTGAGCATGCATCTAATTCATTCATATAAAGACACACAGTCTCTTGAATTCCAGCTTATCCTGTATGCTGGAATGTCAAACTCGCTTCTTCACATCATGGTCACATGATGTATTGTAACTTTTCCCCCCTTTGCTAAACCAGGCATGGCCAGCATGTGACGCATCCAGCCTGCGGATCACGAGTTTTACACCCCTGCTGTATGCCCTTGGATTGCAACGAAGCTTGTTAATGTGTGAGATTTCCGACTTCACTGGCCAGTATACAGATTTTAGATGATATTTTAGCTTCATGCAAATATAGAGATGATGTGGATTGTACTGTTAACTTGGATTCTTGGAACAATAATTTCATGAACTTACACAGGAAATGCCGTGTTTTTGCTTTGCGCTCAAGATAGAAATAAACCATTTTAGATTTTTGTGTAGCATCTCTGTGTGGAAAATGGATTACAGTATTTAGATCAAGAAAAACTATAGCAAAGCACATAATGCTCCGCTAACTTTTAGATCTTCTTCAAAGATTCTTATGATTCAAGAATCAGAAAGAGCTACAGCTTTCTGAAATCTTAATTTACTTAATGAGAGATATGTAGCATTTTGTAAACAAATTTAATAAGCCCTTGATGCCCTTTTGCCAAAGGAACATATTCAAGAGTCCATGAATTCATCGAGTTTGTAGAAGCTACTGTATGTGCTAATACATTTTTGCCACTTATGCATCCTCATCTTTACTTCTCTCCTGTTGGTAATTTCTTTTTAATGGAAAGGAATATAGCATCAAAATTCATTCACCCACAAATGATTTATCTTTTGAGAGTTTAAACAGTATCCCCATTGTTGGCTCAAAGAATGGAACTAGTAGGACATATTAGAATTCAGGACAGGGAAGCATTCTGTAGAGTAACTGCGTGTGCGAATGCTGTCTGTCTTTAAAAGTGCCTGGGAAGGAACAATGTCAAGCAGTCATCAAAGTCTGGGAACATAAAACTTTGTCACGGAATTTACAAGAAAAGAAATTCCCCAGGGTCACTGACAATTAAATTTAATTTTTGTATTTTATATCTTATGTGTTTATATAGGATAGTAGCGTAAACAAATATTGTATTTTCTACAAACTCAGTTCAGTTTACAGTTTCAAATAAAATATATATCTTGCATATATCATATGTCCCCTTTTGTGCTATGCAATATAAGGCAAGTTGCAGAAAAAGAGTACTGTAAGCTAGTGTAAGTAAAATTCTGGGGAGAGGGAGAAGAGAATATAGCTAAATTTAGGTTATAACAATATTATTCTCTAGGGCTGGCCTTTCCTTGCAAACATTCTTATTTCGCTGTGCCAGTATCCTACTTCGACTCTCTTATCTTCAGGATGTTACCAAGTCCAACCAGTCACAACTTCTTCAGTCATGTTCTTTTGTTCAACTCATTCCCTTTTCCTTTAGTTTTTATGTTTATGATTCGGTCCTCTTTCATTCCCTTTATATCCTTGATGGCGAACCTATGGCACATGTGCCACAGGTGGCATATAGAGCTCTCTCTGTGGGCATGTGAACCGTTGCCCAAGCTCAGCTCCACCGTGCATGTGCCTCCCAACGGCCAGCTGGTTTTCAGGACTCTGCCACGCATGTGTGGAGTGAGCATGGGGGTACTTGCATGGGGTGGGAGGAGCACAAGGGGGTTGCAGGGGCAGGGAGTGGGGCGCATGTGTGGGGGTTACAGAGGCAATTGAGGGGGCAAGGTGCTTGGGGGCATGCACATATGCATGGGGGCCACACACATATGTGCAGGGGCAGTGGCACACGCATGGGTTTGCCCATATTGCATTATAGGTGCACATGCATACACACGCTGTCACTTGTACATGCATGCATTACTGCTTTATATGATCAATCCACCTCCATGTACTGCTTACATATTGGTCAGTCACTTTTGTATTCAGCCCATTCTTTCAGAAGCATTTCTGATTCTTCTATATTCTTGTTTTACCACACCTTCATGCTCTTAAGTACCCCATTTCCGCTGCATCCAATTTACTTTTATCCTTCTGACATCACCAGGGGTTACTTTCATATAATGAATGAAATGGCAGAAGCACATTCTTATACTCAGCCATGTTTGCTTATTTCACAACTATGTGACAATTAGTTCACAATTCCACTAGCTTTCTACCAGCAGGCACACATCTTAACACTTCTCCATTCATTTCCTCACATTTAATAAACATTCTACCAAGGTACACAAGTTGTTTGATCCCAGCTTCTAGTAGGAATATTGTTCTACTCTCATATTCTGAAATGTGATCTCCCTTCCCACACCACTCTGGACCTTTTACCGTATTTTTCAGAGTATAAGATGCACCTTTTTTCCTCTAAAAAGAGGCTGAAAATCTGGGTGCGTCTTATACATCGAATACAGCATTTTTTGCCTCCTGAAATCCCGCCCCTTCACCAAAATGGCCACGTGCATATCCTTATGGAGGCTCCCAGAGAGCTCCTGGGGGCTGGGGAGGGCAGAAATGAGCAAAAAACAGGGCTGTTTTGCCCCCCCCAGCCCCCAGCAGCACTCTATAAGCCTCCATAAGGCTATGCATGCTATTTTTTTGACCAAAAAATGCCCCGTTTTTGGGATAAATGTGCCGGGGGTTTTGCTCATTTTTGACTTCCCCCCGGAGCACTCTGCAAGCCCCCCCAAGGCTAGTCATGCCTTTTATTTGGAAAAAAACGGGCCCATTTTTGTGAAAAACAGGCCATTTGGGGGAGGTTTGCCAAGTGCAAAAAGGGTTCCCCCCCATTTTTGGAAAGCTGTTTAGTTAGAGTGATTGATGAGAATTACGTTGGTCAAGTACTGTGCCTGCAGAAACAAAGATTTGTTCCAAAGGTGGTCAGTGATTTCCTTCTCCAGCACATGGGTAAATACACCTGGAAACATCTACCTACCTACCTACCTACTCTCTTTCTCTACCTACCTATCTACTGTATTTCTCTCTCCCTCTCTCTCTCTCCCTCTACCTACCTATCTACACACCCTCTCTCTCCCTACCTATGTACTGTATTTCTCTCCCACCTCTATATACCTACCTGCTCTCTCTCCCTATCTATCTACTGTATGTCTCTCTCTCTCTCTCTCTCTCTCTCTCTCTCTCTCTCTCTCTCTCTCTCTTTCCCCCTCTACCTACCTACCTACCTACCTACTCTCTCCCTCTCCCTACCTACCTACTGTATTTCTCTCTCTCTCTCCCTCTCCCTCTCCCTACCTATCTACACACCCTCTCTCTCCCTACCTATGTACTGTATTTCTCTCCCCCCTCTATATACCTACCTACTCTCTCTCCCTATCTATCTACTGTATGTCTCTCTCTCTCTCTCTCTCTCTCTCTCTCTCTCTCTCTCTCTCTCTCTCTCTCTCTCTCTTTCCCCCTCTACCTACCTACCTACTCTCTCCCTCTCCCTACCTACCTACTGTATTTCTCTCCCTTTCTCTCCCTCTATCTACCTATCTACTTTTTTTAAAAAAATTGCCTCTTCAAAACCTGGGTGCGTCTTATGCTCCGAAAAATATGGTACATCAAATGTGTAATAACTTGGGCATACATTTCTTTAGTACGCTATGAAGTGTATGTATACATTTTCTTTTCTTTTTTGAAAACCTACTAGTGGTATACATGTTCACTTAACGTGAACGGACCAGAGATTTTTTAAATATGATCTTTTTATTCTGAACTATTTCCTTTCTAGCTTACTTGCTTGTAATTGAAACAGTTGTTTATACCCTAGAAGTGGGCAGTTTTGTATCAAATTTCTCCCAGGACAGAACTGACATCTCCTCCAACTTCCTGTCTATTCACCTATTATCTGCAACATTTGAAATACTTGGATTTAATTTTAATTTTGTTCACATTTACCCTTCAGTTGAAACTGATTATGATGAAGCTAGCCTAAATAGATTTTGAGACAGTAACAATGAGTTGAAGAATTATTGAGGGATAAGTCTAACTCAAAGGTGAAAGTGGTATGGTTTAAGATAACCCTTTAGTTTTTATGTGTGATGCATATTAGTTGAAAAGAAGCCCATGCAGGGGTCATATTAGTAGCTTTAATGGAGCAAGTTTCACAGAACTGATAGCAAACATAAACTAGTAGTCCTGTTCCATCATTCCCCAACCTGATGCTCAGTAAATGTGCTAGGATTACAAATCCCAGAATTTCTAGATCAGCAGTTCTCAACCTGTGGGTCAGGATCCCTTTGGGGGTCGAACAACCCTTTCACAGGGGTCGCCTAAGACCATCGGAAAACACATATTTCCGATGGTCTTAGGAACCGAGACACCAATTTTATGGTTGGGGGTCACCACAATATGAGGAACTGTATTAAAGGGTCGTGGCATTGGGAAGGTTGAGAACCACTATTCTAGATAGTCAATCCGTTTCTTTAGTTTAGGTCCTGACAAGTTCTGGAGAACTGGTAGCGGAAATTTTGAGTAGTTCAGGAACTGGTAGTGGAAATTTTGAGTAGTTCAGAGAACTGGCAAATGCCACTTTTGGCTGGCCCCAGAGTGGGGTGGGAATGGAGATTTTGCAGTATCCTTCCCCTGTCATGCCCACCAAGCCACACCATGCCCATCAAGCCATGCCCACAGAATCTGTAGTAAAAAAAAAATTGAATTTCACCACTGCTTTAATTGACTGGAAATTCTGAAAGTAGAAGGCTGGAAAGTCTGACTAATAATATATTCATTTTTTTTTAATTCAAAAGTTTAGTTGAACGTCCTAGTCAGGCTAATTTTTGTGTTCCAGAGTCCTTCTGTCCTCCTGTGTTAAGAACAACCACAAAAATAAAGAACAACAAATCATTAGAATGGGTTGTCTTTTAAGACAAGGCATGCCTACCCATATATAAACCTCTCTGGCCTCTAAGTGGAAATAGCCATCCTGAGTTTTGTTGCTTTGCTGTTATAAATTAAAACTTACATTTGCTTACTTCTTTATTTCATTCTTCCTAATTTCTGCAAGTAAAATTAGTGGTCAACAAAATTACTGTGAATAATTTCAGAGAGTGAAATGTTGCTTTTCAAAAGCACAGATGACCAGCTTGTAGTTTTCATTGCTTAAAATAATATTTTACATTCCTCTCTTCCCTCCCACTTTCCATTGCCCTAGTTTTAACTTTCATTGCTTTTTTTGTGCGTGTTTGTGGGGTGTAGTATGCATTTGGTTGTTTCAATTAAGACATGAAATACTTTTCCTTCATGGGCATACTTTAATCTGCCACTTCATAACCCTCAGTTTGATAAACTGTGTAATGAAGCCAGCTTGTTTTTAGAGGAAGCCGGCTGCCTTAACCACTTCTTCAATAAGCTAAATCAAACTCTGTAAGACTTCTTGGCAAACACTATTTCTTTTCCAAGCCTCTCTCTCTGCAGGTAATCTCTTGAGTTTCCTTTCGGGGAGAACATAAAACAAAAGTTAGTAGCTCTTTCTATACAAATATTTTCATATAGGCTAGCATCACTGAACTTCAGAACCTGATAAAGTTATTTTCCTCATCTTGACTATTTTCATTCTGTCTTCTGCTCTAAAATATAAATTATGACAAGGTCTTTCATAGGTCAACTCAAGGTCACAAAACTATTTACATAATTTTTCTTGAGATCATTTGGTAAGCTAAAAATGTGGTTTATTTGATTTTGGCTTAGTGTGGATCTGACATAAAGGTAAAAGGTAAAAGTTTCCCCTGTTCAATAGTTTCCGACTTTAAAGGAAGGTGCTCATCAAGGGAGCCAGTGTTATCCAAAGACTTCCATGGTCATGTGACTAGTATCACTATACATCGAGGCACACAGAATGCTGTTTCTGTCCCACAAAATGGTACCTATTTATCTACTCACATTTGCATGCTTTCTAACTGCTGGTTGTCAGGAGCTGGGGCAAGAACAGGAGCTCACCCTGTTGTGCAACACTTGGGTCTTGAACCCAGGCTTTCAAACGCAGCATCTTTAACCACTGAGCCATTGTGTCCCCTTTGGATCTGAGATAGTGCTTCCAAATCATGGTTGGCATATATGAGCTGGGTAACTGAAGCTTTTTCAGATATTAGGATTAAAACACACTATAATGTAATGCAACGTAGGAGGATTTTTAACAGACAGAGTGTTTACCAATCAAGAATTAGATGCACCAGTATGGTTCTCATGGGTAAATGTTCTTTCTGAGAATTTCTGTTTAATGTTCATCGGATAAATGTTAGACTAAAAAAAACTGTTTGAAGAGCCAGGTTGGTGTAGTGGTTAAGTTGGTGGCCTCGAAACCAGGAGACTTTGAGTTCTAGGCCTCCCTTTGCCATGAAATCTGTCCGGTGACTTTGGGCCAGTCACTCCCTCTCAGCCTGTCCTACCTCACAGGGTTGTTACTGTGGGGAAAATGGGAGGAGAGAGGAGCACCATGTATGCTCACTGCCTTGAGCTACTTATAAAGTGCTAAAAGAGGGATAAAAGCTGAATCAATAAATAAATGTCCTTTTTGATGTGGCATCTCCATTGGAAAACAGACTAACAAATTATATTTGCCAGAAACTTTTATTATATTCTTTCAGTTTTTTGAAGTCCATACTGCCTGCGTACTCCAATTCTGTTTTAGTAATATGGGGAGTTTAATGGTTTGTTTTCCCAACAGTTAGGCCTAAAGGGTTCCTTAGAAAGACATTATAGACTTCTTTAATTAGAGAATGAGTAATGATTTCCACATTTAGCTTGCTGACCTCTATCGGCTCAGTCAGGGCAATGGTAATGTCAATAGCCTTGACTAGTTTTGTGAGGTTAAATGATGATATATCCCCGAGGACAAATTTGCTAGCACAGATTAGTTGGCAAATATGTTAATGGGGTAGGAATTTCTTGAAGGCAGAAAATTTAGAAATCCAGTTTCACTGCAAAAGGAGATGGTGGGAGACCCTCTCTTCAGATGGAATGGCTTTTTCCATAATTGCATCCAGAGTTCAGATATATAACTTGGGACCAAGAAATCTGTAATAGTACCCCTTTTCATTATATATCTTACCAGTAAGTCACTTGAGTGTAGAAACTGTTTTCAAGGATTTCCCCAAAATTTGTTGTGCAGCAGTCCAGGTGAGAAAATTCTTTTTATGGTCATCTCAGTTTTTCAGTTCTCTCTCTGCTCACTTATAGTTAGTATGGAGTCTTGTTAGCTTTCACCCTCAACCAAATATTTGCTTATTTACCTGGTGTTTGACCATCTAAATGTAGCTTAATATTTTTTTAAAAATACTCTGGTTTGGGATTAATGTAAAAGAAGTCAAGAATGTTTCTAAATTGTGTAAAGTAGAATCATGTAAAATGTTTGAACTAGTAAGAAACAAAATGCTGGTGACGCACATAGAGTATTATCTTAGGACTATGATGGCAAACCTATGGCATGCATGCCACAGGTGGCATGTGGAGCCATATTTGCTGGCATGCCAACCGTCAGTGCCAATGCACATGTGTGCGCCAGCCAGCTGATTTGTGGCTTTCCGGAGGGCCGGGTGAGACCATTTTCACCCTCCCCAAGCTTCAGGAAATCCTCCTGAGCCTGGGGGAGGGGTCATGTGCGCATGTGCATGGGGAGGGGCGCATGCTCAGGTGGGCAGGAAGGATTGAATTGGTGTGGGCATAAGAAAAAAGGTTTGCCATCACTGCCTCAGGAAGTGCCAACAGGAAAAGTATCCATCATTTGGCATTTCTCATTTTCAAAGCTACCCCAGAGAGAACTTGTGGCAGTTTGTCGTCGACTTAATGACTACAATTGAGCCCCAAATTTTTGTTGTGAGCAGAATAGCTCTGAAGCAAATTTTGCGACCTTTTGTGTCACAGTTGTTAAGCAAATCACTGCAGATGTTAAGTGAATTATGTAGTTGTTAAGCAAACCTGGCTCCCCCCATTGAGTTTGCTCATCAGAAGCTGTATGGGAAGGTTACAAATGGTCATGAGGTGACCCTGGGTCAGTGCAACTGTCATAAATACATGCCAGTTGGCAAGCGCCACAATTATGATCATGTGACCATGGGAATACTGAAAGTGTGAAAAACAGCGCTCAGTCACTTTTTTTCAGAGCTGTTGTAACTTTGAACAGTCACTAAATGAATGGTTATAAGTTGAGTACTGCCTCTATTGTGATTCTACTGCTGATGCAGAATTTAAACTTTTGTCCCTGAAGTACAGCTCTTGTTCAAACTGCAGATATCCATAACTGCTTTATTCATATTTAAAAAAGGGATATAGGAAGCTTGAAGCATTATACTTTTGTATGTCTAAACTGACTCTACATTTCTGGCTTTTATGTCTCCATTGAATGTAACCGAATAGGATAGAAATTGCTAAAGTGAAAAGTTTGACATTATGCCACCATGGATTTCAGATTTCAATTGTTTACCTTTCTCAGGCCATTTTTAAGTAAGGCTCACTCGAGATTTTTCACACTGGGTGAACAGTTCCAATAACAAGACATTGTACAGAGAAGGCAAACTCGCTTGCCAGCCAAGACTTGGCATTTATAAGTCTTGTTTGAAAAATATGTTGATGGAGCGAACGACATATAGCTAAACTACGCAAATTAACCGTGGCTGTTGTTACTAAAAACCCTCTAAGGAAATATTGATTCTTGGAAGCTGATATTTATTTCTACAAGAGGCTTTTGGGTGATGGCTGCGGGCTTTTTTTGAAGCAGGTAATGAGAAGAATATATCAAGCAGAGTTCAAGTTGTTTCTTTAAAAGCATTTTTTCCCTGAGCTTTCTCCCTCCTCTTTCCTTTCCACTCAGTGCGGCTTATTGGGTAGACTAGGTACCTGATATTAGATACTATGGCAAGATGCAATCAGGGGTTTGTGTGTTGGGGTGGGGAGGCAGCATTTCTGTGTTCCCTTGTATGCTGCAGTTATGTGCTTTGTGCTGTTCTTTGTAGCTTAGCTTATTGAAATTACACCAGGTGTATAGCTGTCCTGCATGAGTTGATCGCTGGAATGCAGATAACATTTGGATTATTGCGTGCAATGCGTTTTCCATTCAGCAAGTATATCTGATGTTAATTTTTGTGGGAGCGTCTGAGCAGATTTTGAAACCTGAGAATAAGTCTCTCTGCCAATAGAAGCTTGTCTGTAATCAGGCTGAATGTATGGCGCTGCTTATCTTTTATTTCATACAGTGGATTCCACCAGAGCATAATGAAAACAAATGTATTGTAAATTGCTTGTTGCTTTGTACAGTCAGGGGAAAGAAACGACTATGGAAGGAAGGAGAATCCTGTAATCTTAGGCTCTGTGCTTGTTGCCAACTTTTGGTCTACTTTAGCATGATCTTTTATTTTGTGTGTTGAAATCTATGAATGCAAGATTTCAGAATGGATTGCAATGGTTTTTTAAAATATAAATGATACTATTTTTATGACACTGCTAGCACATCATACAGTGAATGACATACCTGAATTGCTCCATTTTAAATGCTGTCAACAAACATGGACCATACATTTTTCTAAACCTAAATTTCTGTTGTTGTTTTTTCTAAAGTTGCATATTTAGTTTTGCCTTCACATGTAAACCTAGCCATCAATGGCAAGTTTAAATACACAAACCTTACACTGGAGTGAAACGAATATTTTCTCTTTTGTCTTGGAAAATACCAATTCAGAAAAAAGAGAGATTATTTGGTTTCCTCCCATGCCACTTTCCATACGGTACTGCAACTCACTAGTGTAAAAGTGTAAAATTGTGGCTAATTGAGAAAGAAGCAAGAGTGGTTAAATACCTTTCCAGTCTTCCTTTTGAACGTAGACAAAAGGGCTATCATAGAATGGAGAAATATTTTGAGATACATATCTAAATATTTATTTGAAGCTAGTTATCATCAAGAGATGAGGAATATACATTATAGATAACAAATCTATAATGTCTGGTTTTTATCATTTCACTCTGCATAGAAGCATCCATTTCAGAGCATTCTTAATCTGATTGTTGGCCAATTACAACATACCATATTTTTAGATTATAAGACGCACTGAAGTATAAGACACACCAGAGTATAAGATGCACCATGATTTTGAAGAGGTAAATTAAAAAAAATGTTTTTACACCCTGCAGGCCTCCCAAACCCTCTGCATGCCTCACTTTTTGCAAAAAAAAAAAAAAAAAAAAAAAGGGAGGGCATGCAAGAGCTTTGGGAGGCTTGTAGTGTGCTCCTGGCAGGGAGGGGGGGCAAAAATGAGCAAAAACCACCCAGGTTTTGCCCTCCCCAGCCCCCAGGAGCACTTTGCAAGCTTCCCAAACTTCTGCATGTCCGTTTTTGCAAAGGGGGCGGGGTTTCGGGAGGCCAAAAATGCAGTCTATATAAGATGCTCCCAGATTTTCACCCTCTTTTTTGGGGTAAAAAGGTGCGTCTTATACTCCAAAAAATATGGTACTTCCTTTCTAAAAAATTAACAAAGTCAAGGGTGAAAATGAATTGATTGACTAGACACAGATGACTGTATGGAAAACTGCCACTCTATTTAAAATATGCCCTAGCAGTCAGGAGAATTAGACTCGCTTTTAACAAATGATTATTAGACATTTTTATTTAATACACATTAGGTCTCACCTTTCCACCAATCAGCCTTAAAGCTTTGAAAAAAAGGTAGAGTGATTGAACCCAATACCCATCACCTCTATTTCTTGATGGGAAATTCAGCCTGAATCAGTCCAGTTCTGACTGCCCCATCAAATCTTTCTCCTTTGGAGTGGACCTTGAACATAGAATTCCTACCTCTTGTTATAGCAAAAGAAACAGCCATGGCATTTAGGTTTATATAACTGCCTAGTAGTGCTTTACGGCAGGGGTCTCCAACCTTTGCAACTTTAAGTCTGAAGGACTTCAGCTCCCAGAATTCTCCCAGAAGTCTGGGAGCTGAAGTCCTTCAGACTTAAAGATGCAAAGGTTGGAGACCCCTGCTTTACGGCACACTCTCTGGGTGGTTTACAGTATAAGCCATATTTGCATATTGCCCCCAACAATCTAGTTCTTCACTTTACTGACCTGGGAAGGAAGGAAGGCTGTGGCTTGATGAGGCTTGAGCCCCTTCAGGATCCAGGCTATGGACAGAGTTTGCCTGTACTTTAACCACTGCACCACCAGGGCTCTCTTATACTTGCTCTGGTCAAGTATTTTATTCTGGAGGCCTTTCTCAGTTTGTTCCTTTTGAACTGGGCAATTCTGTTTTGTTCACTGAATGGGAAGTTGGTGATTGAATGCACTATCATGCCTCACTACCATTTAGCTGCTTGCACAACAGATGAACAGGGGGGCATTTTCTCCACGAAGGTAGTTCTATCTACAGTGCAGGTCCAGAGAAGGAACACTGGAGAATTGAGAAACATGCAACAAATCCGAACTGGTATTGATAGCATGGAATGTCTTCCACCAAGTGAAAATACAACATAGCTACATAAATAAATAGCCTTGGATTTCTGCCACAACAAATGTAAACGATAAAAATGGGTGAAATGCGGAAAAGCAATCGCTGTGTTATTTCGAGATACCCTTGCAACAAACAGCAAATCTTTGCAGAAATTTTTATCTTTAATGCCCACAAAATGACCCCATGCAGGCAACTGTTACTGGCATCTAACACAAGTTGAATTTCAAATCCCCTTGGTATTTATTAAGCCAGCAAAACCTATTGCCTTTTGTAGGCGACTGATAACCCAGAACAGAAATGCACACATCAATTGACAGGCCCGGGAGAATGCTTCCCTTTTTGGGGGGGGGGGCAATATTTTTATTGGCAAGCTTGCTTATCCTGCTTATGCTCAGCAATAGAGTCTTCAATGCTCTGGATGTTGACACCAAGATAATTATTTAATTTGGGAAGAAGCAATCTCTTCATTGCCCGCTCAATCCCCACATTGATGGGATTGTGCAAATGGGTTATGAATGCCTTGAAAGTGCTTCTCAGTAGCCTGTTGTTCCAGTTCTCTGCACCTGTGCCTGCCTTCTCAAGGGTTGGAGTGAAGCTACCAGAGGAAACCTGATGCATTTAGGTTGGGCAGTTGAGTTTGGGCCCTTTTTGTCTCCCTCGGGAAAAATCTCTAGTTTTTTCTCTCTCTGTGTGTGTCTATGGCATCTGTTGTTGTTGTTTTCCCTAAAGAGCATGAAAATCATTTTGCACTAAGTCAGAATACTGGTGCATTTTGATAAAATGATTGGCTTTAGCTCCTCACATTTCTCCAACCCCAATTTGAAGCAGTTTGAAAAAGAGCCTACAATTTAATGCATGCCAATAAGGTGCTCTACTACTGAGCAGTGATTTCGTAGGGCAAAGTTTGGCAAGGTTAAGGTTGGTTTGGTCTTCACATCACACTTGGGGGAAAGGAACTCATGTGACTAGGCTTACACATTATGCTGGGCAAAAAGAAGGAAATGGCTTATGACATTTCCTACTTATTTCTTTTTGAATGATACACAGTGTAGCATGATTAAGATGTGAACAAATGTTACATTCAAAAATTATCCTAATCAAACAATGAATACATAAAGGATAGAGATGTTTGTTTCAATGCAGGCTTTAGAAGTCCATGAAAATGAAGAAATGACAAAAATAAAGATTAAGAAGTACAAACTTCTGCTAATGATACTACTTCTACCTCAGAAGAAAGATACTGATTAGGCAGTCTTTCATGTGCCAAAATGTATATTCTGAGAACTTTCACTCTGTCTGTTTAATAAAATGGGGGTCAAAATCCAAAACATGCAATTTGTTTTGCTTTGCTTTACAGTTGATGATTTCTACTGTTGGTGCTAATGCTGCCTGCTTAATTCCTAAAGAGGCAGTACTGATAAAATGCTGTTTTCCTTAGAACGTAGATGTCTATAAATATTTTTGTAAAAAACTGAAAATAAATTCAACTAATGAATGTATAATTATGGCCCCAGTGATCTGTACTTAATTTATTAAACATTGTAAACAAATCTAATTATGCACACTACATTTTGTAAAGTAAATATGACTATGTCTGTGAGTGGTGTTTTAAGTACGCATTTATTTCCAGTTTTCCAATTCTTCTGGTTCTTTTTACCGAAGCCAAAAAATCCCAATAGCCCATCTAGAAACAAAGGCAGTTAAAAAGCCATTACCATGTTCCATATCAATAAAAAAGCAAAGGCAAGTGTCTTATAAGGAGCCATACATAGGATGTAACTAGTTCACAACACAAAATCAGTCTTCACTGCCTGCTGGCCTGATTGATCTGGCCATTGGGCCAGAACAGAAATCTTATGGAACAACTCTTTAGATCTGGGCAGACTCTTATGGATGTAACCACTCTTTCAGAATAGTTAGGCAAGGAGAAAAGTGAGGATTAAAGTAAAGGGTCCTTAGAGAGAGAGAGAGAGAGAGAGAGAGAGAGAGAGAGAAAAGGGGGGGTTGTAACTTTTGCCTTGACAGACATTTGTCTAATCAAAATAATAGCAACGTTCAATTGGTTGCAATGAATGGGACCCACTGTATAGCTTGAAAGATACACTGCAGAGACTTTGAGGAGGTCATTGATTCAAGTCCTCCTGTGTTGCTGCAAATTTATATTAAAATAATAAATTGTGATTAAATCTTTACTGATTTAAAAACACACAACAGCCCTATACACAGAAAACTATAATAGAGAACGGTTTTAATGCAGCCTTGTTAGATATCCCCCTACTTTGATGGATTTTTTAAAAATGCAATGTTCAAATTGGTCCTATCCACATTTTGTTGGATGGCTTAATGGGAGAGATTTTATAATTTTTCCTGAACTACTGACTTGAATCTAGAAGGAGTGAGGTTTGAGAAACATTCCGAGACTAATGAGTCACCAATTGCCTTTGGAAGAACTCTTGGCGCTCTCTTCTGGGATTTAATTCTCAGATTCTGAAGCACCACAGTTTCAGTTTTTGCCTAAGCACATAAGAGCACGAAATGATAGAGTTGGACATCACACCAAATGCTATTCAGTATGACTGAAAACCCAGAGAAGAGCTGTGGACTTTGTGGATCCATTGCTGATACATCAGTTCTCCTTTCTGAGAAAATATTCCAGCTAAAGTTACCAAGTTTGCTGTCCAGGGTTCTGACAGCTTGTTGTCTTCTGACCTTAACTTGCTCAGGCTCCAATTTGTCTTCCCTAATTTCATCTGGTGGGACATAGAACCATCCATAAAAGCTCATACTGTAACTTGCTTCTGCTGATCCACTAGACCAGGGGTCTCCAACCTTTGCAACTTTAAGTCTGAAGGACTACAGCTCCCAGAATTCTCCAGCCAGCTTTGCTGGCTGGAGAAGTCTGGGAGCTGAAGTCCTTCAGACTTAAAGTTGCAAAGGTTGGGGACCCCTGCACTAGACAAACCAGTACAGTGGCAAATAATCTAAAGAGGCCAATTTTCAGTGGGCGAGAAATTTGACCATGATTTCAATGTGCTGCACTTCAGGAATTTGGATTGAAGGGCTGTGCTATGGCTCTAAATAAGTATTTAATATTAATTCATTTCCGTCACTTCATTTTCAAGATGGAAATTGTATTAATGCCTTTACAGGTACTCATTTAGAAGGTGTATAGAAAGGCCTCTTGTAACAATTCATTTGTTTGAGGATACATCTCTTTTCCCTGATAAATTGTTGTTTTTGCCTGTAAAAAAGACTGCCAAAAAAAAAATTAATGTCAATTTGGCATTGTAATTATTGATTTCAGATAAGTTCTTTTTAATTGGCATCTCCTTGGGGTTTCTGATTTTCTACAAAGTGAAATGTGTCACATTTTCCAGACGCTTGGCATAAAAACGATCAACAATCTGTTTTGGTTCATTTCTGAATCCAGTGGGACCTAGATTTCATATCCTTTAAACTTCTACAAATTTTAATTGTTTGTCTGAGTAACACAATAGGCCTTTAAAATGAATCAAGGCTTCAGACTTGGCTCAATAAAGAGTTCATGATTAGTGCAATCCCTATATAAGTGCCAAGCTGCCTACACTTTTAATTTTATTTTAAATGATCTCGTTAGCTTAAGCTCTGCTTGAATAAGCAATAACAAATGCCAAGTGGAGGAGATGTATATAAAGAAAAGCCCCTCAAAATATAATAATTAAAACAGCAGCCCCAATTTTTATTCTTTTCAAGCATCCAGATGTTCTGAGCTTCATTGGTCAAAGTTGATATTTGTGCTACTGTATTTCATTTTTGGCCTTTCCATTTCCCTGTAGTATTCACAGGCAAATGGAAAGGGCAAATATATGGAGCTTTGCTTCCTCTTCCCTTGGAGATAAAACCTATATCAATCTATGTAGGAGGTAAAGTAGGAAAGGCAGCACCAGTTTAAGTGAAAAGTTTTCCATTAAAAAAAGATTCCAAAGAAAAGGAATATGTATAAATACAATAATATGGCCTGTAAATTGGCAGCAGTATCTTTGGTAGCTTACTTTTTCTCCTCTTTTGTTGACCTTCTAGTTTTGAGAATTTAATTGGTTCCTGGATTATGATTAGGTGCTATTAATAACATTGTTATAATTATCTTCATTGGTGCAACAAAATGTAATGCCTCTAATTTACTGTGACCATATTTTCCTGGCAAAAATAAAAGACAAAACTGGAAAAGGGCAAATTTGAAAGAGATTCATAAGAACAAAAATGTTAATTGTTTGTGTTTATAGCTTTGGCTTTCGAAGGAAAATTCAAGAGCAAAATTCAAGGAAAAATTACAAACACATATATTGTAATGAAAATACCTAAAAGCAAGCAGTATACGTAAATGTATTTTAAAAAGACAATTCCACTTCTATATTTTTCACGTGAGTTTGAAAGACCGCACACTATGTGGTACCATTTATAACGGTAAAAGGTTAAATGACCAAAATAAAGGATAAAAATGAGTTTTTGAAAAATAAATAATTCAAAAGGACAACTTTCTGAAATACTCTCCTTCGTAATGAAGGTTCCTGGATTATGATTAGGTGCTATTAATAACATAGTTATAATTATCTTCATTGGTGCAACAAAATGTAATGCCTCTAATTTACTGTGACCATATTTTCCTGGCAAAAATAAAAGACAAAACTGGAAAAGGGCAAATTTGAAAGAGATTCATACTCTGAACACGTTCTATCTTTTTCTTTATCGCTTAGTGTTGATTTTTTTTTTTACAATTTGCTTTAAATGCAAATTATAGCATGCATGTTTGGCAAAGCCTATATGGTTTTTCCCCGCCTCAGGATGAAGCAAGGTAACTCTCATAGGACTGATGTTCCTACGTTCCTTCCATTTAAGGTTTCATGCAAATATGGCAAGGCTGAAGGATTTGTGGTTAAGCATAGAAATTAAGGATCTAGTGTCTCTCCTTTTTCACCCTGGACAAAATGAGCACATAAGACAGTGAAATGCACCCAGACAGAATGAGCTCTTTCATGCGGGAAGTGATGATTTACTGATTCACTGCCTGAATACCAAATGCAAGTGTGTGATAGGAAGGCTTTGTTCCAGTGGGAATAGTAGTGAAACTGATCTTGGAAGGAAGCAATAATTCAGGCCTTTGGAGGCAGAATCTTATTTCATTCACACCATTGAAACTCCACTGACATTTACTGGCTTCTACAGTTTCAGATGAGACCAAAAGGTGTAAAGGGCAGACAGGAGAAACACTGAAAATATGGATCTGCTTATTTTAATTTCCCCAGTATTGCCATTACTTCAGCGGTACAGGGAACAACCCAGAAGAGAGAAGCTTTATCAGCTTATTCAGGTGAATGATATTGAGGGTAGAAGATTGTCTGCACAGTTGAAATAATTCAGAAAAACAATGAAAGAAAATTGAGAATGTTTTACATGGGAAATGATGTCTCATGTGCTTTTTAAAGAGAAGAATTGATTTCCTGCTAGCGTCAGAGAAGGCCAAACACAAGGCATGCGTTATTTATGATAGCGAATTAGTGGTTTTGGACAAGTTTATCATCTTTGATAAATCTGCTGGAGAAGACTCCTGCGAGTCCCTTGGACTGCAAGGCAATTAAACCGGTCAGTCCTAGAGGAGATCAACCCTGACTGCTCTTTAGAAGACCAGATCCTGAAGATGAAACTCAAATACTTGGGCCACCTAATGAGAAGGAAGGACTCACTGGAGAAGAGCTCAATGCTGGGAAAGATTGAGGGCAAAAGAAGAAAGGGACGCCAGAGAATAAGGTGGCTGGATGGAGTCGCCGAAGCGTGAGCTTAAATGGACTCCAGAGGATGGTAGAGGACAGGAAGGCCTGGAGGAACATTATCCATGGGGTTGTGATGAGTCAGACACAACTTCCCAACTAGCAACATTATTTTTTACTCCAAGATGGTATTCCCCAACCTAGTGTCCTCTGGAAAAACTGTTATTTCAAGTCCTAGTCATAACCAAAAGTCATTTTTCGAAGGACTTAATGCATAATGATATTGCTTCATGATATTGCTTGTTCTAGCTTATGTAACAGTAAACAATACTTGTTGTTTTGTGGCATTTTACTGGGATATTGGCCTGCCTGGGGAAGAGCAGACTTCAGCAAAGTGAAATAGTTGCTAGTCTGGGTTTTGCTAGTCCGGATTTTGCTAGTCCGGATTTAGTTTTCAGATCATCTTGTTTTCCTGCTAAGGGAAGTCAGCATCTTGGATGGGTAGAATCCTCTGCTCTCATTGGAGGCTGAGTCTGGGCAAAGTCTTTAGTCCCGCCCTTCTGCGCACGCATGTCCAGTTTCAAACTCAGCCTCTCCTGAGGCAGACGCATCTTTTTGAACTCCGGATCCTTGGAAAAGAACAGAAAAAGAAAAGAAAACGTTTTGGCTTGAAGGTACTGGGGACTGGGCCGGCGCTTTGACTGCTCCTGGAGCAGCGCGCCTTAGCTGAGGGCCTCTAAGCCCTTCAGGGCTCGTAGGCAGCCGGCTGGAGAGGGGAGAGAAAGAGAGAGAGTTGGAAGGGGAGGAATCCCCTGAAGGGCTCCCCTGCTGGGCATCGCAGCCCGCTTCCCCGAAGGCCCAGGAACAGCCGTCGGCCCGGAAAACACGCCGCTGCTCCCGGACGGTTGAGCAGCGACCGCGGAGTCGGGGGGGGGATTTCGGAAGAACTGCTTGCCCCCCCCCGCCGCGGAGCGACCCGGCCAAGGAAAGGCAAGCCAGGGAAGGGCGCGCCGGGCCGTTTGGGGCCTTGTCGGCAGGCTTTCGGCCTGCAGGCGTGCGCAGCGTGTGGGCGGCTGGCACCAGGCAGCCACTGCGTGGGCGGGCCTCTCTTGCATCGGGAGGCCTAAGAGCAAAAGCGAAACTATTTCTGTTATTGCTGAGCTTCTGCCTTGAGTTTGTGGCACGATGGAAGGGCTTCCCGCTCCAGCCTCTACTGATTTGCCAGAGCCTGTGGCTGGGCCATCTTCTGCCCCGGTGGAGCCTACTCCAGAGCAGCCCCCCCTGCCTTCCACTTCCCAGGGGAAAGGAAAAGGGAAGGCCCCTGCAAAAAAGGCAAAAGCATCCAAAAAGTCTGACAAATCAAAGCCCACTAAAGCTACTTCTTCTTCTTCCACCTTTGAGAAGAGAAAGGATAGGGCCTTGGAAAGGCTGCATAGCAGAGCAGCAGACAGAGCGCAGGCCCGGGCCTCCCCTCTTTCTCGTAACTCGCAGGCACACTTGTCCCTCATGGCCTCTCCGGCCCAGGGGCATGGAGGGGGTGCTGCCATGAATCCCATTTTTCCCATCGATGTTTCAGGGATTTGGGGGCCTGATCAACCTTCGCTGCCACCAGGGCCTCCTCAGTCAGCACTCCTGCCTCCTGGGATTCAGAGAATGGAGGCAATACCTTCCACTTCTGCGGCTTTTCCCATGCCTCTGCCTCAGCCAACCCTGGATGCGGCCAATATTCAGGCCATCATCGCTGCTGCCATGTCTCAAGGGTTTGCGGCTGGCCTACAACACCAGGTGCCTGGGGTTCCCATTGGCACGGGCCCGACGGGCCTTCCTCCACCCCCGGTTCCAGAGTCTGTTCCTGCAGGGGGTGTGGAGGAGGATGACGACCTGGAGAGCGTATCCAGTGCAGAGGAAGGGGAAATCCGGGAAGGGGGCCTTTCGGAAGATGAGGGCAGACCACCCGAAAAGAAGACTTCTTCAGGTCTGTTCCCTTCAGCCCTTTTCACTTCCCTGCTCTACAAGGCTAGGGCGGCTTCCAATTTCGCCCCTGCGACGGCCCCTGCTGCTCCAGCTCCGCGCTCGGCGCTGATTTCACCAGAAAATATGTTTGATGACGACATCTTGCCATCAGAGTCGATCCCGATGCCCAAGATCTTTGTTGATCTGGTTCAGCGCCAATGGGCCACACCTACCTCAGGGCCTGGACCGTCCTCCTCCGATAGGAGGTTTTTCAATGTGGCCGACGAGATGGCGCAATGCTTGACAATTCCAACCGTGGATGCCCCGGTCGTTTCCCTCTACACGGCGGCCAATATGCCTGGGGCCCCGGAGGACGTCCTGAAGCCGGAGGAAAAGAAGGCCGACCTCACCTTACAACGAGGGCATCAGGCGGCGGCGTGGGCCATCCGGGCAGCCACCTCGGCGTCGTTCTTCACTCGCCCCTGTCTTCTCTGGCTGCAGGACCTACAGCTACGTACCCCAGTTGCTGATTTCAGGGCCCACCAGGACATCGCCAAGCTGGTGGCAGCCGTGCAGTTTACATCTGATGCCACTCTGGCCTCGGCCAGGTTCGCTTCTAGGGCCATGGCGTCTTCCGTGGCTTCCCGACGTCTTCTGTGGCTGCGACAGTGGCAGGCGGATGTGCGCCACAAGTGGCGGCTGGCTTCCGCTCCATTCAAGGGCGGCTCCCTGTTCGGGGAGGCCTTGGATCCCTTCCTTATTGAAAACAAAGATAAGCGGAAGGTTTTGTCCACGGCCCCCAAGAAGGGGTTTCCCCGGGCGGCACCTTATCCCAGGCGGCCCTTTCGGGGTCAGGAGTCGGGCTCCTCCTTTCGGGCCCTCGACTATGGTTCGTCCTTTCGGGGGGCGGATTACGGGTCTCAGGGGTTTCGTTCCCAGGGTGGTTACTTCCCCAAAACAGAGGCCAGTCAGACCGCTTTCAGAGGGGCAAGCAGTCCAAGCGCCCTTTTCGGGGTGGGGGTCAGCGCTCCTACCGCCGGAACTAGTTCCCCGTCGGGGGGTTACCCTATTGGGGGCAGGTTGACCTTTTTTGCGGACGAGTGGGATAGAACCACGTCCGATGTTTGGGTTAGGTCCACGGTTAGAAACGGTTTATTGTTAGAATTTCTCTCTCCTCCCCCGCTCTGTTTTAGGGCTTGCCCGGTCTCTTCTAACCCTGAGAGGCGCCGCCTCATGCTGGAGGCGGTTCAGCATCTGCTGGAGATTAGGGCCATAGAGGTGGTTCCCGTGGAACAGCAGGGCCTGGGATTCTATTCTATCATCTTTGTGATCCCTAAGTCCTCTGGTGGTTGGAGGACGATTTTAGACCTTAAAAAATTAAACAGGTTTTTGCGTTACAAAAGGTTTAAGATGCATTCATTGCAATCCATTTTGTGGGGAGTCCGACAAGGGGATTTTCTCACTTCCATCGACCTCACGGAGGCCTATCTCCATATTCCCATCGCCCCGCAGCATAGGCAATTCCTCAGGTTTTCGTACATGGGACAGTACTATCAGTACACAGCGCTTCCCTTCGGGCTGTCTTCCGCACCCAGGGTCTTCACCAAAGTCTTGGCTGCTCTGTTGGCCAGCTTGAGGGAGGTCCCCATACGTTTAAACGCGTATCTGGATGATATCCTCCTTCTCTCCTCCTCCCCTGTAGGGGCTCGCAGGGACCTGGCCTCCACCATTCACGCACTCCAGCTCCACGGGTTTTCCATTAATATCCCCAAGAGCCATTTCCTCCCTACCACTAGATTGGTTCACTTGGGGGCCCTGATTGACACGGTGGGGGGTAGGGTCTTCCTGTCTAGGGTGCGTTTGGAGTCGCTCCAGGCTCTGGTTCGTCAGGTCAGGGGTGAGGCGAGGCCTTCCCTGGCTTCCCTATCTAAATTGCTGGGAACGATGGTTTCCTCAATCGGGATAGTTCCTTGGGCCAGGCTTCACACCAGGGATCTCCAATGGTTTCTTTTGCCATTTCAGAAGCGGCTGCTCAGTTGTTCCCTGGCCCGAGTACGTCTTCCCTTAGAGGCTTCCCGTTCCCTTCAGTGGTGGTTGTCCCAGGCGGTCACCAAGGGCCGTCTCTTCCAGGAACAGGAGCTTGTGACGGTCACCACGGACGCCAGTCTCTTTGGTTGGGGGGCCCACTGCCTGGGACAGTGGGCGCAAGGCCGGTGGGAGCCGACCGACTTGGCTCACAGCATCAATTGGCTGGAGCTCCGGGCGATCCACCTGGCTCTCCGTCACTTCCTCCCTATGCTGAGGGGGAGACATGTCATGGTGCTCACAGACAACATGGCGGCCAAGGCGCACGTGAACCGCCAGGGGGGCACCAGGGCGCACTCCCTCATGGTCGAGGCCAAGCAGTTGGGCCTCTGGGCCGAGCGCCATCTCGCCTCCTTGACGGCGGAGCACATTTCAGGGGTCTCGAATGTGCAGGCGGATTGGCTCAGCAGGGAGGTGATGGACAATGCGGAGTGGCAGCTGTGCCCCAGCCTCTTCCAAGACATTGTGGCCCTGTTTGGGGAGCCGGTGATAGACCTATTTGCCACTCCTTCCAACACACAGCTCCCTCGGTTCTTCTCTCGCTTCCCATCGCGGGGGTCGGAAGGGACGGACGCTTTGCGGTGCAACTGGCCCCTCGGCCTCCTTTATGCCTTCCCTCCCTTGCCACTTCTCCCCCGGGTCCTGCAGAAGATCGTGTCGGAGAGAGCGGAGGTGGTGCTCCTGGCCCCGCATTGGCCCCGCAGACCTTGGTTCGCGGACTTGAGGAGTCTCTCGGTGGAGCGGCCGTGGAGAATTCCCAACGACCGGATATCCCTTGTCCAGGGATCGCTGGAGCACCCGGACCCTCAATGGTTCCAGCTGACCGCCTGGCGATTGAGCGGAGCATCCTGACACGCGACAACTATTCCCCCGGTGTCATCCGCACTATCCAGGCGTCGAGGCGGCCCGCAACGAACCGTATTTATGATTCTACCTGGCGGGCCTTTGGCCGTTGGTGTGCGGGTAAGTCCATTCACCCTCTTCAGTCTACCATTCCACAGGTCCTGGACTTCCTCCAGTCGGGCCTCGAGAAGGGGTTGGCGCTGAACACCATCAGACGGCAGCTGGCGGCCATCTCATCAGTGCTTACTTGTGGGGGTTCCCTGTCCTTGTCTCAGGTGCCCACGGTGCGCCAGTTCTTCAAGGGTGCCTCAAACTTGACTCCGCCTGCGGTCCATCGTTATCCCTCTTGGGATCTTCCTCTTGTGTTGGACTCCCTCACTGAACCTCCGTTTGAACCATTGAGGGAGGTATCTCTGCGTTTCCTCTCCTTCAAGGTGGCCTTCCTCATTGCAATTACCTCAGCTCGCAGAATTTCTGAGCTGCAAGCTCTGTCGGTCAGGGACGATCTCTGTGTTTTTCACCAGGACAGAGTGGTTTTGAGGTTGGACCCATCCTTTATCCCGAAGGTGTGCTCTTGCTTCCACCGTTCTCAGGAACTGATCTTGCCGAATTTTTGTCCTGACCCTGATCACCCCCTGGAACGTAGATGGCACAAGTTAGACGTGCGCAGGGCTCTCAGGGTCTACCTTAAACGTACCAAGTCCTTTCGGACCTCGGAGGCCTTGTTTGTGTCCTTCCAGCCGTCTTCGCTGGGCAGGAAGGTCTCCTCGGTGACTATTGGGCGTTGGATCAGGGCCTGCATTTCCATGGCCTACCAGGCCCGCTCCGCGTCGGTCCCAGGCCGCCTAACGGCTCACTCCACGAGGAGCGCGGCCACCTCGGCTGCCTGGGCAGCCCAGGCTTCTCTTCAAGAAATCTGTAAAGCGGCCACGTGGGCCTCCCCTTCGCCCTTCATTACTCATTATAAGTTGGACACTTTTGCATCCGCGGATGCGGCCTTTGGCCGGAGAGTCCTCCAGTCTGTAGTTCGTGCTGAGAGGCCTGTCCAATTGTGATTCCCGCCCTGGGACACCTACCGCTTTGGTACGTCCCATCCAAGATGCTGACTTCCCTTAGCAGGAAAATGAGCGTTGGTCCTTACCTGATACGCCTCTTTTCTGCAAGGGAAGTCAGCATCTTGTCCCGCCCCAGGGGTTTGTGTTAGCCTGTTAGTTTGGGTCAAGGGTCGTTCTGCCTTGGCTTCTGTTGGTGTTTGGTGTTATGTTACTGTGCTTCTCAGTGATTATTTTACATGGGCTCTCATTGATTGGATCCGACTGTTATTGACATTGCTACCTTCGTGGTCAAGACGCTTCGAGTCTGGCATCGTCTTCGTTTGAAACTGGGCATGCGTGCGCAGAAGGGCGGGACTAAAGACTTTGCCCAGACTCAGCCTCCAATGAGAGCAGAGGATTCTACCCATCCAAGATGCTGACTTCCCTTGCAGAAAAGAGGCGTATCAGGTAAGGACCAACGCTCATTTTCTGCTTACTGCTACTTGAAGTTGCACCCAAGATTTGTCTCTTGGCCTGCTGTACGCTGAGAGACATGAATTTATTAAAAACTTACAGGCCACTTGTTAGAAACTGGAGCTCTGATTTCTGTTACCCTATCCTGAACAAATAGGAAAATGTTAGAATAAGCCTCCTGTTTATCGCATGACTAGTGACACGGCATTATTCAAAGTTTATTCAGAAACAAATGCCACTGATTTTCAAGGAGGATTAATCTTGTGAATTTGCTTATAGTTAAACAACAACAATAACAACAATGTGTCCTATTGTTGCAGAAGGCCACTTTTGTGTTCTTTCTAAGTTGATGTGATCTAGTCCTCTGGTAATGTTTTCTACCTTTCAATTGAGAGATCGCTGTGGCGTGAAAATGTAAAATTTTCAGGGCAATTAACTTGACGCATGACCCAAGGGCTGAGTTCATTTAATCTCCCCATTGACTTTGGTAGGCATAAGGTCACTCAAGGTCATAACACAGTTCAGTTGTTTATTAACAGCATTTTAAAGCTTAGTGTTTCATCTTTCTTTTTCATGCTCCTGTTGTTTAGGTTAAAGTGACTAATCATAACAACAAATTGAATAAGGTTAACTGGATAAAGTCACCTCCATCATATTAACTACTAAACTAACTGTCTAGGGAGGTGAATTAATGATCTTTACCAAAATCTTTTAATGGTTATTTGGTCACAAGGTATGATCCATTTTGATCTTTTATGCAACATAAATCAGTTTTAATGGTTCAGTCCAAGCAGTTAAGCTTTTGAATCTAAATGAGGGCTCTTCAAATGAAGGAAATCCAGGGGAAACAATATAGAGGTACAATGCAATTAAATGTGGGGAGAGCTATAATTAGATAATTGTGCAGCAGCTTCAGACTCAGCATGGAGATTAATAGCAAAGAAGCATCATGAGCCTTCATTAGTCCCCAACATTGCACAAAGTAGTGAAGAAGTCAGTGACCATTGCTTGGGGCAAGCCCTATAGAGAAAATTAAGGCAGTTTTACTTCTAATTATTTGCAAAGGTTTTAGAATCTAGGGTATTGAGTAGACACAGCTTTTGAATAGATGAACTAAAGCTTGATTTTATTTGTAGCTGCAGGTGGCTTGAAGAGTTGGCAGGCTGAACAGCAAAAGTCAGGTGTGCCAAGGACCAAACACAGATGTTGCTAAACTGCAGTTCCCAGCATCCTTCACCATTAGCTATATTATTAGGCCTGCTGCAAATTATAGTTCAGAAACATCTAGAAAACCTCAGATGGTTTATTAAGAAGTATGTGCATAAGAGCCAAGTCTAGCAATGAGTCAGGCATGACTCAGACTGAATAGTCACCAAAGACTGGTCTGGAAATTTAGCCAATAGATTGTCTTGCTAGATGAAGTCACTCTGCAGTTCAGAAGTCATTGTAATCTAGTGAACAATTTAGTGGCTCAACACAAAGAGAAGGGAAGCATAGCATTGCATTGAAAGTTTCCTTTCCAAGGCCGGCGGCCCCGATAGTCATTGAATGGTCTTCAGTTGCTTTCCTAGGAAAATATACAGAGGTGTCCAAAGAGAAAACTCCTTAACATCAAACTGTAAGATGCCACGTTTAAGAACAAAAGTCGCCTCTTGCTCTTCCATAACTTAAGTCCTGAAAGTAAAAGAAGAATTTAGCCAGAGAGTGGAAAGAGTTTCTGTCAAATTGGCCACAAATATGCCCTGTAATTCCCTACTAATACTTTTTTTTTTAAAGTTCATTTACTGTATTTTTCGGAGTATAAGACGCACCGGAGTACCAAGATTTTGAAGAGGCAAATTAAAAAAAAAGTTTTTGCACTCTGCAGACCTCCCAAAAATGGCCTGTTTTTTGTCAAAAAAAAGGGCAGGCATAGCCTTTAGGACAGGGATCCCCAACCTTTTTTGCACCAGGGACCAGTTTCATTTTAAAGAAAATTCTGCGGACCGGCTGGCCTAGAGGAGGAGGGAGGGGGAACAGGCGGTGCATGCGCACGCGGGGGGGGGAGTCGGCTCACTTGGCCGTCTAGGGCAGTGTTGAGCAAACTTATTAGTCAATAGAGCCAAATATCAACAGTACCACTACTGAAATTTCTTTTGAGAGGCAAAAGGTGTGGCCTGTTTTGTGGGAGTGGCTCAGTTGTCATGTGACCCGGTGGGCGTGGCCAACTTGGAAAATGTGGTGAAACTCACTTAACAGTCTTGCTTAGCAACCAAAATTTTGGGTTCAATTGTGGTCATAAGTTTGTTTCTTTCTTTCTTTCTTTCTTTCTTTCTTTCTTTCTTTCTTTCTTTCTTTCTTTCTTTCTTTCTTTCTTTCTTTCTTCCATTTTTGGCTGGTCTTTGGTCTTCTGAAGATGGTAAAGATGGTAAAAATGGATTTATAGGCACTCGTTGTATATAAAGGCAGCCCATGACTCTTTGGGATGCTGGTTTGAATCCAGGAAATGACTCAGAGAATGTGATTCCTTTGAAATGACCACTGGGAGAAAAATAGATCTTTAACCTGGTTAACCAAACAGGTAGCTTAAGGTGGAAGGAAATAGGAAAATAGATTTCTTCCTTTCCTTTCCTTTCCTTTCCTTTCCTTTCCTTTCCTTTCCTTTCCTTTCCTTTCCTCCCTTCTTTCCTTCCCTCCCTCCCTCCTACCTTCCATCCCTCTTTCTTTTTCTTTCTTTCTTTTTTCTTTTTTCTTTTTTCTTTTTTCTTTCTTTCCTTCCTTCCTTCCTTCTTTCACCCCTCCCTTCCTCCTCCCTCCCCCTTCTTTCCTTCACTCCCTCCCTCCCTCCCACCCTCCATTCATCTTTTTTTTCCTATTTTTCTTTCTTTATCTTTCTGTTTCTCTCTCTCTCTCTCTCTCTCTCTCTCTCTCTCTCTCTCTCTCTCTCTCTGTCTCTCTCTCCTCCCTCCACCCATCTCTGTAACTCTGTGTGTGTGTATGTGTGTGTCTTTTTCCCTCTCTCTCTCTTTCTGTCTCTCTAAGTCTGCCTCTCTGTGTGTCTGTCATTCTCTCCCTCCCTCCCCCCGGGGAAGCAGCAGAGGGGTCGGCATGTTGGCTGCGGAGGTTATCCCGCAGCGAGCGAGCGGAGGACCCGAGCTGCGGCTACCTTAAGTGCCGCCGAAGCCGTCCGGGCACCGCACGGGGCTGGCAGGGAGGTGGGCGAGCGGCGGCCAGATGGCTTTGGCGGCACTTAAGCTAGCTGCAGCTTGGGTCCTTCGCCCGCCCGCTGTGGGATAACCTCCCCAGCCGACATGCCGGCCCCTCCAGGAAGCCCCGGAAAGTGCAGTGCACCGTGGTGGCCGTCGGAAGGAGCTGGTGGAGGCGCGCTCAGCCATCCTCTGCCCAGGGGGCTGCTCCCTCCTCCTTGCCGGCCCTGTGGCCCTGTTCCTATGAAGCCGCGGACCGGCACTGATCTGTGGACCAGGGGTTGGGGACCCCTGCTTTAGGAGGCTTATAGAGTTCTCCTGGGGGCTCGGGGGGGGGGGAAATGAGCAAAAAACTGCCTGTTTTTTATGAAAATGGGGCCATTTTTTTGTCAAAAAAAGGCACGCATAGCCTTTAAGAGGCTTATAGAGTGCTCCTAGAGAGGCTGGGGTGTGTGTGTGTGTGAAAACGAGCAAAAAATTGTCTGTTTTTTTCTTCATTTCTGCCTTTCTCAGCCCCCAGGAGCACTCTGGAAGCCTCCTAAAGGCTGTGCATGGACATTTGAGTGAAGGGGGTGGAGTTTTGGGAGGCCAAAAATGCTGTATTTTCACCCTCTTTTCTGAGAGAAAAAGGTGCGTCTTATACTCCAAAAAATAAGGTATATCCTGCTTTTATTATTTCTTTACAAATAATTCAAGGTGGTAAATGTAACCAACACACCTCCTTACTCCTATTTTCCCCCATAGCAACAATCTTGTGAGTTGAATTGGGCTGAAAGAGTGACTGGCCCAAAGTTACACAGCTGGCTTCAATGGCAAGTTGAACTCACAGTCTCTTGCTTTCTAGCCTGTTTTCTAGATCAAACTGGCTCTACTTTACTCTCAGACTTTTCTTAAAAGTTGCAAATAAGATTTGCAGTTTCTCTGCTGCAGACTGGAACTCAGTTGGATCATTCAGCACCTAAGCAATAATACCTTGAGGAGAGGAGATAAATTTTCTCACCCCATTGCTTTCTTTTTCATAACACTAGGACATATGAGTCATGTCTGCTCTTCAATATTGCAAAAACAGTTTTGCAGAAGATCCGGCATTCTTGAAATGCTGAAAACAAGAAGGAACTATCTGTTTCTATTCTGAATTGCTGAGGAGTGTTGGAAGAAATGTCTATCTGGGTTCAGCTCCAAGTGGGGAAAAAGACACTGAAGACATGGAGGCTGCTTGGAAAGATGGTTTAATGGTGGACAGGATCACATGGCTTGAGTTCCTGAACAGAAAAGGGATGCGTGTGTCACATGCTTCCAGATGTTGGGTAAAGAAGAAAAGAGAGACCAAGATGCTGAAAGTCCCTGGTTTTATGCCCTCTCTGACCTTTGAACCTGAGCTTGTATTCTGATTGGTTGTCAGACTCCCATGGGGCCATTCAGGGGCAACTCTGTAGGTTGTCTTGAGTCCAGGTTTGGTTGAGCATTGTTTCTTCCCAGGTGCCCTGTGGTGAGATTGGTAAAGAGCTAATACTATCATGCCTTAATCCCATCACCCTAGATCTGAAGGGGGAATCTTTGTTATGTAGAATAGATCAGCTCACACATTATAATGGCCCATCGACAAAGGTGAGGGCTCTTAAGAGTGAGTCTGTTTCCTGCTTAAAAACATGTTTCTCCATTTGTTATCCAGGGAAATATAATATTCTGCCTTTTCAATATTTCCCAACATATTTCATTTTTCCAGGAGAGGGGTGGGTTTAAACTTCCTACAGGAGCATGCATTACAAAAATCCCCTGTTCCACATCCTTGCTTTACGTTGTATTGATTTCCATAGATATACAAGACAAAGCACAAACAACAACCCCATCCTCTGGAGTCACAACCTAAGCCTCTGCAATGCTGTTAGTGTCTAAGGTTACAGGCAAACTTCTATTCGCTCTCATTTCCCCTGACATTTGCATTTTCTGGCTCCAAACACGAAATAACTCAACCCATCAATGTTTGCAAAATGAATTTTAGTTAAATAAGGGAGACTGGATGATAGATAGTTGGAGATGGTGCAGAAAAGAGTGGGGGGTTGTTTTGTAGTTCCCTTGTTGTTCTTTGTGTTGTTGTTTTTTGTAGGGACACATTTTTTAAAGAATCAGAGGAATAATTTTCTGATACGACTAAAATAGAGTGATGAAAATGTTAACCTACAGTTTGAAGTATGAGAATGGGTTATGTTTCCCGGGATTTGTGCCTCTGAAAAGCTAGGCGAACTATGTTTCATTTTTGAAATCTCATAGGTGAAATGCTTAGAAAACAAGATCCATGTCAGGCCTTCAGCCATATTTTCTTTTGGGTCTTTGGCCTGCCACAAATTCTGTTATTCTGCTATGCATTTTCTATTGTGGGAAAATGGGAGGGGGGATTGTAAAGAGTCACATACTATGTAGCCACAACAAAATTCTTTCCAGAAATCCAAGGTCATCCTTTGTCTCTGCACCTCTGCAACCTGACTGGAATTGGATTAGTGGAATTGACAGCATACCAGTGGGAGATTGGACCATGTGATGGACTTGTGGGTGTGGGGGGCAAGATCTTGAACTTTCAACTGGGTGGAGAAAACCGAGAAGCTTCCAGATTCGGGTTTTCCCAGATGTGCCAACATGGCTCTCTTAATAAATTGGAACTTTGAGCAATACTTTGCCTTGGCCTCTGATCTACTTTTGGATGCTGTTTGGAACCCTGACATTCCATTAGTAATTGGCTTATTTTATTTATTTATTTTCTTTCTTTCTTTCTTTCTTTCTTTCTTTCTTTCTTTCTTTCTTTCTTTCTTTCTTTCTTTCTTTCTTTCTTTCTTTCTTTCTTTCTTTCTTTCTTTTCATTTCATTTCATTTCATTTCCTGAGAGCTGCCCACAGTGCAGCGAGTAGTTTTTTAGTTTCTTGATTCTTTTCTGATTGGATCCCTTTCTTATGACTGCCAGGATACTTCCCTAACCTGCTGGACTTTAACGGAGGCTTTGCCTGGACTTGCTGGTGCCTATTACTTTCCCTGTTTTTGGACAGAGAGAGAGAGAGAGAGAGAGAGTCAGTCTTTTTATACCATGTGCAGAGAAAAGCTGCTTGCCAGAGGGCCTTCTAGCAATTGGTCTGTGGGAGACTGCTATACATTGAGTAGGAAAATATTTCTCTGAGTGTGAAATATTCCTTTTTCATTAGCCCTCAAAAATATTCCTGTTTCAGCAAAGAAGAAACCATAACGTGCAGCAATTTTCAAGTTCTCTGTTAGGGGAAGGGAGGGGTGAGGAGGTTAAATGCCATTGCTTTGAATATGTTCTCTGATTGAAATGTGACTTAATTCCATCAATTCCACACTGCCTAGACTTGAGGATTAGCTGAGAATTTTAGACTCCAAAATATAGCCGGAAATTGGGTTTTCCTGCAAGTACATATGTATATATCCATGCATGTATGCATGCATGCACATATGTATTATTTGTTTGACTCGTATGCTGCCCATCTCACCTACAGGTAATTATATACAGTGATACTTTTTTTTTAACAGTGTGCATATATATTTGTGGAGAAGCCCATTTGCAGATAAGCAGACTCAACTTTTTAACCAAAATACCCTGAAAACTGCGCCAGCCATGGATAAACCAATTGTGAAAACTGAAACATAGAAATATTTCAAAGGTTGGCTTATCTGCAGGCAGCACAGTTTTCATGATATTTTGGTTAAATATTCAAGAGTTGGTCTATTCCCAAGTATATATAGTTGTTTCAGAAATTATCTAATTACAGGATGGTTTCAGTTTAGGTGTTTGATGGAATTGTATTTGTGGAAAAGTGCAAGTTCACATTCTGAAGACCATCCTCTAGTTCAGGGCTGTTAAACTTCTGGCCCGTGGGCTGGATGCATCATGTGCTGGTCATGCCTATGCCCGGTTTAGCAAAGTGGGGGGGGAGTCCTGATATGTCATGTGACACTGCGTGACAATGTGAGTTGGACATCCCTGCTCTAGTCCAAAAAGCCAAGATGGCTTTTGTTCAACTTTAGCAAATGACTTTCCCAGAATGGTGGGGGTGGGGGCACATTGGAGACATTTACTGATACCATTGTCACCTCTTGATTGGACTATCACAACTCACTCTACGTGTGGTTGCCCTTGCAAGCTGTTTGGAAATTTCAGATGATGTGAAATGTGGCTAGCTCTTTATTAACAGGCTAAACCTCTTGCCATATCACAACTTACTGTGGGAGCTTCCTTGTTGACTAGGCTATAATTCAAGGTTCAGGTCATTTGCCTGTGAAGCCCTGTATGGCTTGAGATCCAAGTAGCCTCAAGGCTGCTTATTGTAAATAGATCCTACCTATAAATATAAACAAGCAGGGTATATGTGTGTATGCTGGTTAGACCCATTACTGGGAAGTCCAAAGGAGGCTTGGAAACTTAACACTTTGTGTGTGGGGAGAGTGTTCCCCTTCTCTAAAGTAGTTTCCTTTCTCTCTAGCAATAGCACCTAGACTTATATGCCGCTTCATAGTGCTTTTACAGCCCTCTCTAAGCGGCTTACAAAGTCAGCATAGTGCTGGTTCCTTATTTTTACTCACCTGGGAAGGATGGAAAGCTGATGGAACCAAGATTTGAATTGCTGAACTACAGCTAGCAGTCAGCTGAAGTAGCCTGCAGTACTGCACTCTAACTACTGCACTGCCTCGGCTCTATAATTAGATTAGCGCTCTCCTCCAAAATTAGATTGGAGCTTCCATGATAATGTTGAGAAAGCTTGAACATGGCTGTTCCAAAAAGACTTTGGCGCATGATGGAATGTAGAATTTCTACTTGAACTTTGTATTCCGTTTTGAGTTGATTGTGTTTGGATGGGACATGACAATAACAGCTAGTATACCTCTTGAATAGTTTTGTAGATCCTGATGAGTGTGCAGGATGTGAGATGTGCAGAGATCAATTTGTGATAGCAGATGACCAATGACAAATTATTAAAATAGTGTTGTGGACCATTCGCTGCCAAAAATATAAATTCTCCATTCGTCAGATGTGTTGTATTAGTTCTTCCGCTACTATTCTTCATTTCAACTTCCTTGTAATATCTACTTCATTTTTTCTCCAACCTCCCCCCTGAGGAGTTGTTGCACACATCAATATATGAAAAATTTATTATTTTTCTGCTTTCCGCGAGCCTTTGTCAGAGGAATATTCCCCCATCCCCGTCTCCCACCAACTCTTTCAGCTGTCGGGCATAATACACTTTGCATTTCATTTATATGCTGTGCCTTTAAAGTCATGTCTCTGGCTGCCAAGGTTTTGTCATCTTTTTGCTCATTTGTCTTTTTTCAGACTTGGTTCCACACTCAGCTTATAAAAAAAGTTTAGGGGTGGGGAAGCACAAGTCAGAATATATTTCTCTCCCCCCCCCCCCTGCAATCCATTGGAAAATATTAATGAAACGTAATTGTAGAATTACAAAGGGTGATTTTGCAAAGTCAACCTGTAGGTGTTTAGAATATTGGGAAGCATAATTTCAGCTGGATAGATTTGACTCGGTTTCACCTTTTAAATGCTAGAGAGATTTCTTCCCACCTGCACATCTGAATTGACTATGTAGAGAGAAGGAACTCAGTGACATTTCTTTTCACCTTTGAAGGGTTTCATAAGTATTAATACGTTTGTAACATGACTGGGGAATGAGTAGGCTTCTCTCCTTCACAACTGGGAACTCTGAAATCAGAAATAGCTGGCAAACTCATTAAAAGTGAGTCAGTTTCAAAACTTACCTGACTTCTGGTTTTTTCTACCAGGCAGTAAGGTAATATTCTGTAGTAAGGCTTCATTTGAGTCCAGAATCTGCTTCTCTAGATAAAATGCATATGATCTGCCTTTCTAGTTTTTGCATCTATTGTAGTCAAAGGAGGAGTTTTAGAACATTTTGGAAGGTAAAGATAAAGGTTCCACCGCACATATGTATTAGTCGTTTCTGGCTCTAGGGGTGGTGCTCATCTCTGTTTCAAAGTCAAAGAGCCAGTGCTGTCTGAAGATGTCTCTGTGGTCCGGTGGCCGGCATGACTAAATACCGAAGGCGCACGGAGCACTATTATCTTCCCACCACCCTATTTTTCTACTTGCATTTTTACACATGTTCGAATTGCTAAGTTGGCAGAAGCTGGGACAAGTAATGGGAGCTCACTCCATTAGGCGGTGCAAGGGATTTGAACTGCTGATCGACAAGCTCAATGTCTTAGCCACTGAGTCACCGTATCTCTTTTAACACTTTGGAAACTGCTATCTAAACCTTCATCCAGCTGCAACCAATTTATTCATTTATCCCTTACCTAATTTCTGTGTTCTAAACGTGGCATGGTACTTTCCTTGGCTTTTGCCAGATCACATGTTCCACTTCATTTTTTAAGATTCATCCTGTTGCCTCCACTTCCCCCCAATACAGGACCTTGAATCATATTTGAAGGAAAAAGCAGAACCACTGCAGAAGGGTGTCCCCCAACTCCTAACTCTCCCAGTGGTCCACTAGATCACCATGGTACAGAAGGCTATTGAAAGATCTGTCAGGATCAGTAAGGTCATGCTTGTTCCAGAATCTGCTATAACCATCACTGAGAGTGACCAGTGCTGTTTGTATCCCATGTCTGATGCCTGAAGCCGGCTGGAATGGGTTCAGATAACATTTCCCCCCATTATTCTCTGCAACTGTAGTACCACTGCCTTCTCAATGACCTTCAGTAAAAAGGGAAAAATGGCGACAAGGCAATAAATTATCTACTATGCTTGGAATCAAAATCAGCCCCTTAAGGAATCCTCATTTCCATGATGCCAGTACCTCCCACTCACAAAGTGAGATATTAATGATTCGAATCCAGCACTCTCTCCTCCCTGTCATGTTAGCAGGTGAGGAAAGGGTGTATAACTCATAAGTAGTTTTGCTCATTTCACAAAGAACTCGGTCTACTTCTTCAGTATCAATAGGCTGTTTTTTCTTAGAGAAAATCTTTAATATCTCTCCTAACGGCTTTTCTAACTCTCTAGTAGCTTCTAACTCCAGGTGAATACAAATAATTATATCTACAAAGTACTTAGGCAGCATTTTTCCAGTATTATTGTTTCCTAAAAGATTCCAGCCGCTTTAAAAACAGCTGCTAGATAGCTTTTCATTGGATCCGGTAAAGGTGGAGACAGAATTCTACTTTGCCATGCACATGGCCAGGAAGTAGGACCAAACTTGGACTTATACCTTTCATCAATTGAATTTCCCCCAGGTTTTCTGCCAGCATCGCTCTAGCATTTTTTCTTCTGTTTCTCAGAAAACCAAGGAGCTCATTAGAATCGGTCCATAGAAAGAGCTGCTTAGGAGCAATTCAGGTATTAGAAATGAGAGCTAATTCTGATATTGGATATCTGCCTGCCTGCCTGCCTGCCTGCCTGCCTGCCTGCCTGCCTACCTACCTACCTACCAGTGGTGGGTTTCAAATTTTTTTAGAACCTCTTCTGTAGGTGTGGCCTGTTTTGGGCGAGTGACTTGCCGGCCATGTGACCAGGTGGGAGTGGTGTACCAGCCATGTGACTGAGTGGGAGTGGTGTACCAGCCATGTGACTGGGTGGGAGTGGCTTGGCAGTCATGTGACTGGGTGGGAGTGGCCAACTTATAAAATGTGGTGAAACTCACTTAACAACGCTCTTGCTTAGCAACCAAAATGTTGGCTCAGAAACTCTGGCATTTGAAGCATGCAAGTCTTTAAAGCTGTCAAGTTACAAGACCCTTGCACACCTAACCCTCTGGAAAAAAAACCCCAGGGGTATTCAAATTTGACAGCTTTAAGACTTGTGGACTTCAACTCCCAGAGTTTCTCCTCTCACTCTTCATCTTGATGATGTGCGGAGGGGGAGGGAGCGGAATGTTTCCAATCTCACTATTACAGTAATTCTGGGTGGCTTACAATATGATAAAAAGTAGAAATTAGAAGAATTAAATAGAAAGCCAAGGCGATGGGCGATCTGGTGCTGGGGATCTTCTCTACCCAGTAAGCCAACCCCGAGCATAGCAGATCCCTGTCGGGGCCCCAGGCCAAGCAGCAGAGCCACATTTTCAGGTTCTTCCAGAAAGCCAGGAATATGAGGGTAAACCTCACCTCCAGTGGGAGAATATTCCAGAAGGCAGGGACTTTAATCACTTTCTTTAAACAAACTAAAGTTGCAAACTAAGTATACGTTCAAGGGATTATGTATACTTTTATTTTCCACATTGATGAAATTATATTTGCAACTTGAACTTATTGTCAAATAGAATTTGGTCTCGTAATAGAGTGCAAAAGGAAACTCAAGTTATTTATGTGTGAGAGGCTTTCTTTAATAACTAGCTAGCCTATGCTGGCTATGTATTCTGGGATTTGTAGTCCATTAGAATGGACACTGGGATGCTACCCTACCAAGCTTATTTGTCTCCAGCTACTCTTTTGTATGTCTTGTCCTTCTATCCAGTCCTAATAACAGGTATTGACTGTTGGTCTCTTTCCTAGCCAGTTTTTTTTTGTCTTGTTTTGATGGAACTCATCAAGGAAGAGTCTCCATACAATGATGCAGAGTGTTTACCTCCAGCTCCCTCCCCCTCCATTTCCAGCAAGTGTGATGAAAGGCAGTTGTAAAAAATAGGGCTTGAGGGCTGTCTGCTTGAATTAGTCTCAGGCTGCCTACTCCTGCCTTAGTTCAAAGAGCAGAGATCACCATATTTTTAAGATGCACCAGAGTATAAGATGCACCAAGATTTTGAAGACGCAAATGAAAAAAACACCTGTTTTTGCACTCTGCAGACCTCCCAAAAACGACCGTTTTTTGTGAAAATGGATCCATTTTATGTTTTTAAAAAAAGGCATGCATAGCCTTCTGGGAGCTAAGGGGGGGGGGGGAATAAGCAATAAATGGCCTGTTCTGCACGAAAACATGTACATTTTTGGTCAAAAAAAGAGGGCATGCATAGCCTTTAGGTGACTTATAGAGTGCTCCTGGGGGCTGTTTTTCACTCATTTCTTCCCTCCCCCGCCCCCAGGAGCACTCTGAAAGCCTCCTAAAGGTTATGCATGGCCATTTTTGAAAAGGGGGTGGGCTTTGGGAGGCCAAAAAGTGCTGTATTCCATGTATAAGAGGCACCCAGATTTTTACTCTCTTTTTTCAGGGAAAAAGGTGCGTCTTATACTTTGAAAAATGCGGTACTTCAGTTTGCACAGAAAATGATGTTTCTGAAAAAGACAAGTACACATAAGGCTAAGAAAGAAAACCTCACAGTCTGCCCTGGAAGCCCTTATTTTATTTAAAATGGCTAACACAGTGTGCTCAACAAAAGATAGGAGGCAGAGGCTCAGAAAAAGATAGGTAGATAGGTAGGACAGGAAGAATCTGTTAATCGGTATGAGAAAAAAATTGTTAATTCCATCATATGAGATAATTGATAAATGTAAGTTATGTGTTACATCCCTTGTTATTGTGCGAGAATGCTTAAACATAAGAGATGGATTTTGTTGGCTTCGTTTCTTAGTTTTCTTGCAGTGGGTGAGGATTAGGAGAAGAACTTTTACCTCTCTTTAACCACACTTTCCTTTTCCTGACCAGTCTTGGTAGCAGCAGCTGCCATGAGCATTGTATCTCAAGGACATCAGACTGCTTATCATTTATTAAAGCACACAGAACCAGTTACCCGGGAACCGTAACATTGGGAACCTACTGCTTTATAGAGATTTTGATAGGGGAAACAGACTCAGAGCTAATAAAGAGTTAGGGTGCATAACTTCTTTGGTTATTCCCAGTTGATTTCCCAGGCCTTTAGTGCTCTATCTTGAAAGGTTTGATAATTATTGTATTAAAAACTTTGCAGCAGAGAAAGTGAAACACAGCAAGAAACAATCCATTTGGCAGCTTTGAAATTTAGAAACAAGAAGGGCTCCAAAATTGTATTCAGAAATAAGATACTATCTTTAAAGCTACGATAATGATACTCTTTGCCCATTCCCAGAGACTTTTAGGAAATGTTTTAGGTGTGGTTTTTGAGAAGAAGCTTTAATCTAATAGTTAACATGTTTTGAATCAGTTTCCCCAACTTCATTATTAACAAAAGTTAAAAAAAAAAATGTAATGCATCATGCCAACTAACATAATTAAATGTGAGCTGAAACTATATCCGTACGGATTTGTCAAAGAAAACCAAAACCATTAAAGCTAATTTTCAGAATAACAATCTTATTTCAAACATTTAGGAATGTAAACCTTTGGGGACTCGTCTACTTTATGATGATGGATTGTAAGATGCAAAGGCTTAGTAATCTATTAGTTGTTAAGATGCTATTGAGATAGGTTTTCTTTAATATTTTGTTTATTGAGCCAGTCTGGGTCTAGTGGTTAAAGTATTGGGCTTAACCACATAGTTGGGAGACTATGTGTTCTAGTTTGCTTTAGGTATGAAGGCAGACCTCTCTCTCTCTCTCTCTCTCTCTCTCTGTCAAACTCACCTTACAGTGTTGTTATTGTAGGGGAATAGCAGGAATAAGTATTAGATTTGTTCCCTGCCTTGAGTTGTTTATAAAAAATTAACAAAGGTGGTGTGTATATATGTGTGGGTACGTAGATATTTTATCGAATCTAGGCTTAGGTTGCTTTGCAAATCAAGCATAAGAATTTTATTCATCTTCCTCTTTTTCTGAGTATCCTTTTGATCAGGTGGGATTGAAAATTTTTACCAACCGGTTCCCTGCCTAGTTGCTGGGTGGGTGTGGCTATGGGGGTGTGGCCTAGTTGGCTTCCTGCACCATGGCAGGGGGGGTTCACCCTCCCCAGGCTCTGGAGGCTTTCTTGAGCCTCTGGGAGGGTGAAAATGGCCTCCCCAGGCTCTGGAAGCCCTCCAAAGGCCAGAAATGGAGCCGTTTCCAGACTACTTCCAGTAGGTCCATTTTTTGCCCTCCCCGGGCTCTGGAGGCTTTCCTCCCTCTGGGAGGGAGAAAATGGCCTACCCTGGGCTCCGGAGGCCAGAAACAGGCTAGTTTCCAGACTTCCAGTACTTCCTATAGGCCGATTTTTTGCCCTCCCAGAGCCTCCGTGTGGGCCCTGTCCTTAACTGGCATCCAAAATGGGCCGCATGGACACCTCTAGGAGGGGCGGGACAGGGCGGGCAGAGTCAGCCAGTCCTTGCTACTACCAGTTAACATGTGTCTCACTGAGCAACATAATTTTTGGGCTCAACTGTGGTCATAAAGTCAGGGTCTGTCTTTATAAACACTTAACATTTACCTTCCACATTCATGCTTTTTATTCAAAAAAGCTAATAGATCTTGCATTCTAAACTTCAAACGTTTCTTGGACTATGAAATGTTTCTTGCTTCTTTCATCTCTGTTTTTTCCTCTTTAAAAATTGTGCTGATGCATTTATCAGGACTTTTTGATAAGAGAAATAGCGAAAGTAATAAGAGATTACTAAGTATTACAAATTATTGAACCAGTAACATTAATTGCTCTTTGCGTCTGCTTGCTGAAGAACCTTTCTGGCAATTAGATTTATCTCAAGCATCTTCAGTGCCTGTGTTATGAGCTGACATTAGTCCTTCTAAGTGAAATGGGACCCAAATTAATGTTGATTTTTTTTTTTAATGCAGGTATTGCCTTGAGACTCCTGGGCCACAGTGGAATGCTGAATAAGGTGAGGTTATAAAAAGACATGCAATTGTACTCAAGAGACCACGATGACATTCTGGAATGCTAATATGTTATAGGAAACATAGAAAAAAATACGATCAGAACTTTTAAACATCTTTTACCTTGGTATCTACAGCTAAGTGAAAAGTTTTGCATCTCTTTTTTAACCCGTTCTTTCCACTTCCCCATCTTTTTCTCTAGTTCTCAATTTGTAAAAATAAAGGATTTTATACTAGGTCTGTTATGCCAGTGTTAGATTCTGCAGTTTTGTTACTGGTTATAGAGTTTTCATGAAGGTTGCCTAGGAATAATTAATAGACTAAAAGGAAAGTTGTGCCATTCAATGTATACTTCACATTTTCTTTGTTATTGTCTCTCAGAAAAAAATAATCGATAACCTCAGAAAATAATTGATATGCTTTGCCTAATATCAATGATGTTAACTTTTACTTACGTTTATTTGCCAGTTATATTAACCTGTAGCTGTGTGTATAATGTCAAATCTTAACAGCATCAGTTTCTTACCTGATCAAATCAAATGCCACAATTTTATCAAAGAGAAAAACATGAATATAATATAAGTTATAAGCAGATACTTGGAAGTCTTGAATGAATTGAATTTCATTTATTATAAAAGAATTTCTATACTTAGGATTCCCTAAGTATAGAAACTTCAGAAACTTCAATAGGTGGATTAATGTATCGCTATTGTTGGCATAATGCAATGTGTTATATGTTAATGCTTATATGTGAATGGAAAGAATATGGATCAGTGGCTATGCATGCTCCCATGTATATATTTCTTAAGGAAATAGCAATATTTCTTTATATCTATAGTATTAAAGTAGATCAGCATAAATTATAGGTGCCATTTAATATTGTGACAAGGGATTGGAGTTTGTTTTTACTGAAGGATCAGTTCTGCAATCTGTATTTGTTTATGTGTGCTGGCTTATGTTGATTTAAACATAGGCCATGGGCGAATAGGCGGCAATATATATTTAATGATAAATAAATAAACAAAGTGGAAGGGGAAAAAAGTTTCTACAATGATGTCTCCAGAGTGTGCCTTACCCATTATCAATCCAACTGATTTCTTTTATTACAGTTTTTTCTTTCCTATCCTTTTGTTTAATAGGTAATGCCCAATACCAGTCCATCAGTCCATCTTTTTCAAACCAGAGATCCAACTCTGGAATTTAAGCAAGATAGTACAAGATGTCACCCAATTAATGTGAAACATAGTTATCTGCCAAGAAGATGCTTAAACATATACTTTGATTCAGTTGTTGAAATAAATAGGTTCTAGGAGTGATTACTATTAATTTAATGTTACCAGTGGTGGGTTGCAGGCGTGTACCGGAGCCTGCCTGGAGAACTGGATACCGTTCCGGTACAATGCTCCAGAGGGCCCACCCACGCGCCCTCACTTCTTACCGTCCTTTTATGGCTTTAGCGCTTACGCGCACAGCACATACAGTACCTGTGCAATGTTCTGCTGAGTAGCTGGAATGTTGCAGAGGCTCGCGGAAGCTCCAAGACGCATGTGCACGCGTGCATATGTGCACGCACACTGCGTGCATCCATGTGGGATGCTGCCAGGCCCGTTCCAACCGTACCGGTTGGAACGGAATATGGAACCCACCACTGAATGTTACCAACTATGTGGGAAGATTGCAAGAACTTTTTAAAATGGAATTTGGTACACTGGAATTTATACACCGAAGCTACAGTATATATCTATAATAACAAGAATTAGCTTGTTTTTTCATCAATCTAAACTACATAATTACAAATTTTGACTTTTCTTTTTGAGCCAATTGCTTTGAGTAGACTCCAGCTTTAAAAAACAAACAAACAAACAGCAATCTAGTGTAACATCTTGTTATTCATGTTTGCTGAGTTAATTTGTCTGCAGGGTGACAGATGAAAACTTATGGGGTGTGGGTTGATAGCTGTAATATTTTTAGTAGTTGTTGACATTATTGTGGACTTTGTTTCTGTGGGAAGCATAGTTGCTGAATAGCATCATTTGGCTAGCCTGGCATTACTCTGAACTGTTGCTAAGCTGACTTTTCCTGCCAGCCGTCAGGATGGTGGGACAGTGTTGTTTTCCTAATGTAAATGTACCCATTAATTTTTAGACTGCAGCTGTCTCAGCTGAACAGTGAAACAGACAGGGATTGGTAAAATATCAAATGCCCGCCAATGTCTGTTTACATTTAGGGTTGAGCTCCCTAAATTGGGTTCATCAATTTAAAAAAAGGAGGCTTTCAAGTTATGAATGTTCAGTGTACAGTTCCCATCAATGGTTTGTACTGTGAACATGTTCTCATGCAAGAGTTCATTCACTGGAAATACTTTTACTTTTTGACCTTCCAACAATTTTGGCTGGAGCAATAAATCAAATCTGAGGATTTAAGTCTTCTCCATCTTGGCCATTAGCCATGAATAATATTATTTCCCATACATCTGTGACTAGTTCTATTGTTTGTGTAAAATATATAAATGGTTATGAGACTACAGAGAACTTAATAATGGAAGATTTAATTTCTATTCGTGAATACATAATTTGTTCTGAAAAATAGAACGTAATTGGTTTGATGGAACAAAGTGTCTCAATGTCATGGAGCAGTAGTGGGATTCAAACATTTTTACTACCGGTTCTGTGGACGTGGTTTGGTGGGTGTGGCATGGCTTGGTGGGCGTGGCAGGGGAAGGATATTGTAACATTTCTATTCCCACCCCACTCCAGGGGAAGGATACTGCAAAATCTCCATTCCTTCCCCACTACAGGGGAAGGTTGCTGCAAAATCCCCATTCCTTCCGGATCAACTGGGACTTGAGAGGCAGAAAATAGATGGGGGCGGGGCCAGTCAGAGGTGGTATTTACCGGTTCTCTGAACTACTCAAAATTTCGGCTACCGGTTCTCCAGAACTGGTCAGAACTTGCTGAATACCACCTCTGTGATGGAGGCCCTGGCAACTATTCTTAAGCATTGCTCACTGATTTGGCTAGAACAAACTCTCGGTGTAATAAAGAGATTTAAAAATGGTTGACTTTTGTTTTATCAGACAAAAAATATCTCAAATATATCAGGTGCGTATTCCATGCAGGGTGTGTGTGTGTGTGTGTGTAAACCTACTAAAGTAATTGAGGAAATTAAAAGGAAAAAAAGAATCAAATCTATTGAAGCTGCAGCATTTAATTCCCCAGGTGGATTTTTTAATTTGTTTTTACTCATAGCAAGCTCAAATGAAAAAAATACTTGCATCATAACAAACAGAAAAAAGATATTACTATTTATCCAATCGGATTTTTTTTTTAAAATGCCACCTTTTATCACTATGTTTTTCTGGTGGAATCTAGAACTGAGTTGAGTGGAGGAGTTTCTAGAGGCTCTAAATAAACATACCACACTGATCAGCTCCTTATGTCGTTTTTGGTTCCTTGTACCTGACAGTTTTGGTGTTTATACCAGATTCTGCAATATTTTTTTCCCTGTCACTTATACATACTGGAATTGTACTTTGTTGTCTATCTTTGGAATTATGTGTAACAGTTTGGCCAGTTCATTACTTCAAAATTTAAAAAAAGAATTTTGTATTTGGCACATCAGTAAAAGAGGGTTATCCAAGAAACAAACAGCAACAAAATCAAAAACAAAATATACTTCCCAAATGTCCAGAAAATTATGTTTTAATGAGAATAATTACAAAAAAACTGTTTTTAATAAAAAATAAGTGATAAATAATTTTTGGTGTTTATGTCATTATTAAACTTATTTTGCTTTTGCTTTTTATTCTATTTTACTTTTATTTTCTCTGTTTAAATGCTAGAATATGTTAATCTTTAAGGTGCTTTGGTTACCAGCGCCACATGCAAAAATAAATAAAATTAAGAAACAGGCATGGTTCTTAATGCTATTTGCTTTATATTGCTTATTTTGTTATATAACTGAAATGTGATGTATATTTAATTATATGATATTGCATATTTAAAATGTACTAGAAATAATATGAAATAATAAAAAATAGAAATAAATATTTTGGTGACAAGAACAGGCATGAACTGTTCTATAATATATTACCAGAAAAATCCCACTATTTGACATATACATATATACATACGTGTGTGTGTGTATGTGTAACTGTCTTGGCAGTTTGCTTAAGGGAGAGATGCATCAACTTTCTACTAACAGACGCAATAATTTATTTATTGAAGAAAGCTCCTTTATTATTCCAAATTATAGGCTAGTTTCAAATATTCCTTTTTTTTTTGGGAACGGTGACTGTGAATGATATTGTGGTCCCCAATACCATTTGTTTCAATAACACTACTTTTCTGGATCCTTTTCAGTATGATTTTCAACGAGGCTACAAAGCTTGAGAATGGCTGCTTTGAGGTGTTGGGTTAACTTGTAAAACTTTGAATGACTTAGGGCAGTGATGGTGAACCTTTTTGGCACTGATTGCCCAAACCAGAATGCGCATGTATGTACATGGTGGCACACCAGAAACCCGAAGACCAGCTGGCCAGTGCACATGTGTGCGCTGGCTAGCTGGTCTTCAGGTTTCATGCGTGACAATGCGCCAGAAACCCAAAGACCAGCTGGCTGGCACATGTGCCCACAGAGAGGGCTAGATGTCACAGTTTTAGTAAGGGGGGCTGATGCTCCTGCGCTCGTGAAGACCACCTGGTTTTCCACCCGGAAGAGCAAGGGACAACGTCTCGCATGCTCGGAGAGATGACTCTGCATGCCACTTCCAGCATGTGTGCCATAGATTCACTATCATGGCATTAGACTTGAGTTTTCTGAAGCAAATTGAGTTTTATCCTTTTTTGTATGATGTGACTGTGGTAATGTTCCAGGTTTAGGTATGGTTTTAGTATTTGCTATTGCCTCATCCTGGATGTGTTAAATTGACATTTTGGTTTACCATGTAAATGTTATTATATTTGTGTTTTATTATGTGGTTAACCACTATGAGTAGTATTTTAAACATTGTGGTGTGGTAACTAAATAAATAGATAGATCATATTGCAATTCAAGACTTTGATAATAGCTTGTCTTTCTTTGTTCACTGGGTCTTCAAGTAACTTTTCTATAATTTCTTGACAAGGGTAGATTTTGTTTGTAGTCTATAGAATGGAGGTGCATAAAATCAGTATTACTATTTTTGAATTCAAGAATGAGTGAGAGTATCCTGTTCTTCCAAGGTAAGCTTATTTATATATCTTCATTGAATTTAAAAAAGAAACATTAACGTTCAAATTAGTGTAAAGAGAAAGAAGGGAAGGGAATTAAAGGATAAGTTTAAAAGTGCCAAAAATATATATCAAACATATAACAAAAATGATCTCCAGCTTTTTCAATACAGAAATGATGATACAGTACAATGAGCTCTCTCTAATATAAATGAATAATCAATATTTAAAATACTATAAAATGCTAATAATCAACATTATAAAAATACAATAATCGTAATATATTTATGTATTTATTTATTAAATTTATATCCTACCCATATGGGGTAGCTTATTTATTTATATTCTTCCCTCAATAATCTAACATAATAAATTGACAAATATAATTTAAAATAACCCCCCCCCCAACAATATTTCAGATTCCAGAAGTGTTTGTTGTTCCTTTGATGAAGAATGCCTTTCAAACCTGTCAGCTTTAGTAATAGTTGCCTAATTGTAGACTAGGAAACAACAGGCTCAGAATTCCCTTATGTGAACATATGCATGTCTTTGGTAAAAGAGAATTTTGTCCTTCAAGTGTGCCCTAGAGACAATGTTGTGTTTTGTAAACTTTCTTCATGTTGGTCATGATATATATAGTGTGTGTATACACACACAAACGCACACACAGGCACACACACATTAACCGGTATGACCTTGATATATTGCAGTTCCCTAGATAATAGGTCTGCTATAAACTAACATTTTATCTGTAAGAAGTACTCCTCATACATTCCACTCCAGATGTTATGAGCAAATACTGTCTTTGTCAACTCAGTGAGACAGCAAAATGGTGAACTTCACTAGAATGTTATTGCTGGTTCTGGCTTTCTTGTTTTAGTTTTCTATTTCTGTTTAGCATCTAATTTCTGTTTCTCAGCTTTATGTATAATATATTCCTCATTTCTGTTTTCTTCACAATTAACAAACTTGCATGTTGACTAAAAAACACCTGGTTGTCTCAGGTCTCCAAACCCCACGGAGAGCTATATAAAAGTTCTGTTTCATATCAAATTGACTCCCATTTACTTGAAAGTATTGCTGAATCTTTTGAAAAATAAACACTCATTTATTTCCCTGGAAACCCCAGCACAACACAAGGGGGGAAAAAACCTTGGTTCTCAGAATTAAGGTTGGAAATGCTAAGTGGTGTACTTTTTCTCAGATCTCCCAAAAAATCCAGGCCAGATTTGTCTCCTTCGTTTACAGCAGCTCCCCTTCACAAATCTTCTTGTCCCTTGATTTAACCAGCTTGGACAACTGTATAAAGCCAACATGCAGAGCATTGTTGCTGTTTTGTTTTAAAACAAATTGAATGGCAGAGAATGCATGGACAATTCATGGTATGTTTGGCAGTTGCTATAAAAGGAGGATGAGAGAGAAAATATGGAAATTTACACTGGGTGGTGTTCCTAATATGAACCTGCCCCGCAAAGTGCTCATTTTAAGATTCCAGTGCTTTTCACCATTCTTTCTCTAAATGGTAAATAAAGCATCTTGTTTTCTTTGGATAATGCATATCATAGAGCTGCAGCATGGATTAAAAGACCAAAAGTACTTCGCGATTTAAAATATATATATTGCACAGCAGAAGGCTTCTTTTTTGCTTTGAAACACTGCAGAACCTGAGTATCTAACATGGGATAATATTTTTGAAGTTAAAGACAGAGGTGGGATACAGCTGGTTTGGACCGGTTCAGATGAACCGGTAGCTCCGATGACCAGTTGAGAGCAAACCAGTTCGCTCCGATGATCAGGTGGGCCTGCCCACCCTTGCACTTTACTTACCTATATCCTTTCAGCTGATTAGCCGGCAGAGTGGATTGCCACACCTCAACTATGTTATTCCCCAAGAAGTAACATGGAAGGTAGGTTTTGGTGAAACTGCTCATATACACAGTTTAACAACTGAACCAGTTGCTAAACCAGCAGGATTCCACCACTGATTAAAGAAGTAACCTGATGTGTAACAAAAAAAAACATAGACAGTAATAATAAATTTTAGATGTTGGTTATGCAAATTTAGCTATTGTTATTGTTATAACTCAGGGGTCTGCAAAGTTGGCTCTTTTAAGATTGGTGGACTTCAACTCCCAGAATTCCCCAGCCAGCCAAGCTTTCCTATCTTCTACTCAGAAGAAAGCTTTCTTCTGATGTCTTGGCCATCTCATTTTTGCTGTTTGGAAACTAAATTCTGGAAGAACATTTTAAATAAAAAAACCTTTGCAAGGGCAGATGTGCCAGTCAGCACAGTTTCTCTTGCCTTCCTGATAAAGAAAGTGGGTTAATATCCCTCTGTCTCCAGTCTGAGTGCCATTTTCTCTCTTTGGCTTTTTCTAGCTTCCAACTTCCTGCTGATCTGCTCCTGGTAATTTCTCCCATACCTACTATCCTTTTTTGAGTCAGTATTCCTCCGGACGAACTCAGCTTGTAGCACAAGTCTGAGTTGCAGCTGTTTTAATGAGCTTTTTAATGTAGACATTTTATTGGCCCTTTGGCTGAAACAACAGATTTTCAAGTCTCAGAACTTGAATAGAATACAGAGTTTTTCAGGGAGTTGATTCTGCCCTTACAAATATTTTTGTCTGGGTAATAATATTTAAACCAAACTTCTTCAAACCAAACTAAATCTCATGAAACTTTTTCTTCCAGGAATTGGAATAACAGCAACCTTTACACTAACACTTTACAGTAAACTGAAACAGAGTGCCCCAAGGACTACTCAAACTGTAATTTGAAGCTTGCCTGAACTATGAATATGTTGAAAGTTCTTCTATGAATATGTTGAAAGTTCTTCTAAATATATATATATATAAAAGAGTTTTGTCTCTGTCCAACACTTATTCAACCCTTTTCATACAGACTCAAAGTATGTTAATTTGCATAAATTTGAATTTTTTTCAGGGTCTCTTGAAATTTAAAAAAACAACAATCCTAATTTTCAGAAAACCCCATGCATCTCATTGAAGTCAGGAGTGGAATTCCTATGTGCCATGCTTTTTTTCCAGTCTTCCATAGAAATCCATTCCAGATTTTCCTTCTTCATCCATAACATCTCCTCTTCACAATCCCATCACCTATCTTAATTATGTTAATCAGATCCCAAGGGACAAAATAAAGGGAGTTAGTTTGTCTCTGTCCTTTTCCCCAGCATAGCATGTAAGAATGAAAAGACAGTTGCGAGTGGTATGGACAATAAAGAAGGTTTATGATGATAAAGATGTAATGGGAAAGAAACAAGCACTATAAAAATAAGATTACTTTCTAGGTTTGTTTACAGTTACAGTGAAGGGATAGGAACACATTGACTGGGAGGTTGCAGAAATGTAAAGCCATGGCTTCAGCTATGCTCTAAGAAAAGCAAAAGGGATTGCAAGCAGAGGCAGCTTTGCAGGTGGGTGAATAGAGCAAATAAAAAAGTTGAAAGGGCAACATCAGAGACACTGAAAACATCTTCTCATCTCAGCATATGAATCAGCCCTGCAATAATTCCAGAAATGGAAGGGCAACAGCTCTCAAGAGTTGCCATTGGAACTAAGGTAAGTAATCTGATAAATTCCTCCCTAAGTTTCCAATAATGTACTCCCTAAATTTAGATGCAAATGTCCCTAACTTTAGATGCAAAAGAGAAAGAATCAATTCTCAGGTGTACTGCTACGAGTGTCCATGCAAAGGGTTAACATCAGCTCCGCTGCCCTCGACTGAATTGAATTTGTTTAGACACGCCTTCCTTCCCATCATCCTCCAGTTCTTTCAATTCAGTCCAAGCCCTAAGACGGATTTTAGGCAGCTTAGCTAGACTTTAATTCTTTTAAATATTTACTGCCTATTTGTTTCCTTCCTTTTTATTTTTTTCCTTCCTTCCCTTGTATTAATTAGTTGTTTGAGTTAGGTTTGTTATTTTTCCTTCCTCTACCGCCGGCCAGGAGGTGTTATCTTGCCCGGGGGGGGGGGGGGCAGACGCTCCCTGGAGCGGCGTGCCTCTCTAGCTCCGCGAGGGGGAAAGTGAAGAGGACTTGCCTTCGTCGTCTTTTCCCCTCTTCTTCACCGGCGGGCCTGTCCTTTATTGGCGGTCCGCTGGCCGCGGACTCTTCGTTGGAGCGGCGGCGCCTCGGAACGGCGGAATCGGCACGCTGTCTTCGCGCCGCGAGGAGCGCACTGGGTGCCGCCATTTTGATCGCGCCGGACAGCCTATCGGAGGGCGCGAATTTCCCGCCGGCGCCAGAAGAGCCGCGCTTTTCCCCCCACTTGTTTGCTGGCAGCGACGAGGATCGGACGGCTCTCACAGGGGCGCCTTGGGCAAGCAGAGCGGCAAATTAGCTTGGTGGCTTCGCGCTCACCTCCTCGGGCCTCTCCTTTCCTGCGGTGTCATCGGTGGGCAAGTTATCACCCCTCTCCTTCCCGCGCCTCTCCCCGGCTCTGGTATCATGGCCTCTATAGCTGACGACGCCATCTCTGAGCTTCCCAATCAAGGGATTCCATCGTGGGAAGACAGGCCCCTGGTCCGGAAAGCGGGGAGGGCAGCTCGGGAGGCTATTAGAGATATCAGTAGGGGGCCCTACGCTAGGAGGGATGATCTAGCCCAGGACAGGGCCGAGGCCAGACGCCAGAAGGCCCTGGAACGGCAATTCGATAAGGCCCAAAGGCATGTGGTGGCAGTGGCCCAAGTCCATCGGTCCCAGTCCCCGGCCCCAGAGGACAGGGGGCGCTCTACTCAGCCTCAAGCTTCCTCCTTTACTAGGGCAGCCAGGGATATCTCTCTGGACAGGTCATCCTTGGCCTCCAGATCTATTTCCCCTTCCGTTGGGGGGGGGCACGGATCTATTTGAGTGTGAGATGGAGGAGGACCAGAGGTCCTCAATTTCCCTCCCTACTGTTCTTCCCGAGGTTCCCCCAACAACATCAGTAGGGTCAGGGGGGCGGCCGGTGGAAGACCAGGGCCCGTCTCTCTCGGCTGAGATGAGACAGATCATCAATTCTGCCATCGCCCAGGGCATCGCCCAGGGTCTGAAGGAGCGTGACCCAGTGCCGGTTCTGAGCCAGGGGCCTAGGCCTCATCGCACCAGGTCTGCTTCTCCTCGTCCATCAGTGGTTAGCGCTGAGTCGGTTTCGGAGGTCGATGACCTGGCGGAACCCGAGTTATCGGATGATGAAGGCTTAACTCCAGACAAACCTGCCTTCTCGGGCCTATTCCAGCCTTCGTATTTTAAATCCATTCTTTACAAGGCTAAGGTCATCACCCATATGAACGTGGACTCATCCACCTCCCAGCAGGTTTCTGACTCCCCCCCGGATTTGGATCCTGAGGATCCTAGTGGGGGACTCTTCGATGAATCAGAGCAACCCCAGGATCTGATTCCCGCACCCAAGTTGTTTCAGACCGTTATACAGCGCCAATGGGTGCAGCCGGCCACTTGGAATACCCCCGCGACCAATGATAAGAAACTGTATGCGGTGGCCCCGGAAATGGAGGAGTTGCTAAAGCTCCCTGAGGTTGACCCGCCTGTTGCGGCATTGACCTCTAATTCCATCCTGCCGCCTGACCTCCTGGATGGCCTTAAAGCCGAGGACAAGCGTGCGGAACGGTCGTGTCACAAGGCTCATCAGGCTGCGGCTTGGGCCATTAAGGCCTCAACCTCGGCTTCATTTTTTAGTAGGGCATCCATAGCCTGGCTACGCCAGCTCCTTAAGAAGATTCCCCAGGGGGACGCCCGTCTTCGACAGGACATTAATAAGATCATGCTGGCAGCTGAATACACCGCGGACGCATCTTTGAACGCGGCTAAGTTCGCATCTAGGGCCATGGCGGCTACTGTTACATCTCGGCGCCTATTATGGCTCCGACATTGGAATGCTGACATGCGTTCCAAATGGAAGCTGGCGTCGGCTCCCTTCAAGGGAACCAAATTATTTGGGGAGGCCCTGGACTCGGTTTTAATCGAGAATAAGGATAAAAAGAAGGTTATGCCATCCGTGTCTCGTAAACCGGACCGTAGACCTTTCTCCTTCCGCCGCCAGAACCCCAGACCATCTGAAGCTCCCTCCACTTCCACTTCAGCCCCGCCCCCGTACCAGCGGGGCTACAATCGGAACAACGATCGTCCCCAGGACAGACAATCCTTCAGGGACAGGAACCGGTACCAGCCCTATGCTAAGCGTTCCTTTCGAGGGGGTCATTCCAACCGACCCTTTCGTCGCAATAAGTGACCACCACATGTCCGCCCCCATAGGGGGCCGACTCCAACTGTTTGCAGATCGCTGGGAGGCGACCACGTCAGATGCGTGGGTCTTGCAAACGGTTCGACTCGGTCTCACCTTAGAGTTCGTTTCGCCCCCTCCCCGTCATTTTATCCGGTGTCCCATCCCCAAGTCTCCCTTCAAACGGGGATTGATGGAGGCGGAGATCCGCCACCTCCTCGACATCAGGGCAATAGAGTTAGTCCCCAAGGGTCGGGAGGGGACGGGGTTCTACTCCATCTTGTTCCTCGTCCCCAAAAGCACGGGAGGGGTCAGAGCCATCCTGGACCTAAAGGCCTTGAACTACCACGTAGCCTACAAAAAATTCAAAATGCAGTCCCTACAGTCCATCCTGGGCGGCCTTCGGCCCGGGGACCTGATGTCGTCCATCGATCTGAAGGAGGCTTACCTTCACGTGCCGATCCGCCTCGCTCACCGCCGCTTCCGGCGCTTCACCTATGCGAACCACCATTACCAGTACCGCGCTCTCCCCTTCGGCCTGTCGTCCGCCCTGAGGGTCTTCACCAAGTTATTAGCGGCTCTGGCGGCCGACCTCAGACGGCGACCAATCAGATTGCAATGCTACCTGGACGACATCTTGCTCCAGGCCTCGTCCCGGAGCCACGCCCTGCGCGACCTTCAGGTCACTCTGCACTCTCTCCACTACCACGGATTCACGGTCAACACCGAAAAAAGCCACCTCTCTCCGGCACTTCGAGTGCTGCACCTGGGGGCGGTGATAGACACCTCATCCTGTCTCGTTTCCCTCTCCCCGGAACGGGTATCCAGCCTTCGGTCGCTAGCCCGCCAGGTGTTGACCTCCGTTACGGTTCCGGTCGTACTGCTGTCACAGTTACTAGGAAAAATGATTTCGTGTCTTGCCATCGTTCCCTGGGTGCGGCTGCATGCAAGGGAGTTGCAGTGGCTCCTCCTCCCTTTCCAGAGGGCGAATGCCAGCCACTCCACAGTCAGAATTCGGGTACCCGGGAGAGTTCGGAGATCTCTGCAGTGGTGGTTGACCCCGGCCCTGGAGAAAGACTCCTTGTTCCGGGAGCCCAACAGGCTGATCCTCACCACCGACGCAAGCCTGTTCGGCTGGGGCGCACATCTCAACGAAGCCATGGTGCAGGGCAGATGGTCTGCCAGAGAGTTACAGCACAACATCAACTGGTTGGAATTGCGAGCAGTCCGCCTCGCCCTGCGCCGACTCCAGCGGGAGGTCCAGGGTCGCCACGTGTTGGTCCGGACGGACAACGTGGCAACGAAGGCGCACATCAACAACCAGGGCAGCACCAGGTCCTCAGCATTGATGTTGGAGGCCGAAGCATTGGGCAGATGGGCCGAGCGTCACCTAGGCTCCATCCGCGCAGAGCACATCTCGGGGGTGGACAACACCAGAGCGGACTGGCTGAGCAGGACCACCCTCGATCCATCGGAGTGGCAACTTCACCCGAACGTCTTCCGACAGATTTGCCTCCGGTTCGGGAGTCCCCTGGTCGACATGTTCGCGTCTCCACACAACGCCCAACTTCCCCGCTACTTCACCCGATACCGGTCTCCCCTGGCAGAGGGGATGGACGCTCTCAACTCCCCGTGGCCCAGGGGCCTGCTGTACCTTTTTCCTCCGACACCCCTGCTACCGCGGGTCATCAGGAAGATCCTAGTGGAACAGGCCGACGTGGTTCTTGTGGCACCTTATTGGCCACGTCGGACCTGGTTTGCGGACCTGTGCAGCCTCTCCATCGAGCCGCCGTGGAGGATTCCGGCGGGGATCATCGCCCTCAGCCAGGGGGTCGTCCACCACCCGGAGCCACAGTGGCTCAATCTGACCGCCTGGCGCTTGAGAGGGAACTCCTGAGCCAGGCCCGTTTCTCCGACCAGGTCATCAGCACCATCCAGGCTGCACGACGCCCCTCTACCACCAGAATCTATGGGGCCACCTGGTCGGCCTTTTCTGCTTGGTGCGACCGCAAGAACCTCACTCCCCTTTCAGCCTCTCTTCCCCACGTTCTGGACTTCCTACAGGAGGGGTTGAACAAAGGTCTGGCTCCAGCCACCCTTCGTCGTCAGGTGGCGGCCTTGTCTACGGTGTTTTCGGCAGGGGATCTCCAACCTCTCAGCTGCCATCCTAGCGTGCGAGCCTTCCTGAAAGGGGCCTCGAACCTGCGTCCTCCCGTCATTCACCGTTACCCTTCATGGGATCTCACCACGGTCCTCCGCGCCTTATCTGAACCGCCTTTCGAACCCCTGCGCTCGGCTTCTCTTCGCCACCTGTCTTTCAAAGCGGCCTTCCTAGTTGCTATCACATCGGCCCGCAGGGTGTCTGAGCTGGCGGCACTCTCAATTCGCGAGGACCTATGCCGGTTTCATTCGGACAGGGTGGTTCTCAGGCTCGACCCCCTGTTTCTCCCAAAGATCAATTCTCCTTTCCATCGTACGCAGGAAATTATTCTACCTAATTTTTGTCCTCGTCCTGTTCACCCTAGAGAAAGGCGTTGGCACTCGTTGGACGTCCGTCGTGTACTGAAACACTACCTCACATGTACGTCATCATTCCGGCGTTCGGAAACATTGTTCCTGTCGTTCCAGCCGGCCTCGATGGGACGGGGAGTGTCGTCCTCCACCATTGCTAGATGGATCAAGGCCTGCATCTCACTGGCCTATGAACACCAGGCTCGACCGAAACCCCTGGGCCTTACGGCGCACTCCACCAGAAGCGCCGCCACCACAGCTGCCTGGGCCTCCCAGGCGCCCATTGAGGAGATTTGCAGAGCGGCCACGTGGACGACTCCCTCCTTGTTTGTGCGACACTACAAGATTGATAAATACGCCTCGGCAGACGCCGCCTTTGGCCGTCGAGTTTTGCAGAGCGTTGTTTCCCATGACTCTCACTGACCCTGGGGTGGCCCGCCCTAGGACATTTTTTGCTTGGGCATGTCCCTTTGCATGGACACTCGTAGCAGTACACCTGAGAATGACCATTGGTCTTACCTGAAGGGTCGTTCTAGGTGTACTGCGTAGAGTGTCCATTTCCACCCCTTGTTAATTGTTTCTGTTTTCCTCCATTGAGGTTTTGTTGGATGTTTACTGACTGTTTCTCCTTCTACGGCCGAACTTCATTGAAAGAACTGGAGGATGATGGGAAGGAAGGCGTGTCTAAACAAATTCAATTCAGTCGAGGGCAGCGGAGCTGATGTTAACCCTTTGCATGGACACTCTACGCAGTACACCTAGAACGACCCTTCAGGTAAGACCAATGGTCATTTCAGATTATATTCTGAAATTCTTTACTCCACTATTAAAAATGATGATGACTTCTAAAATTATAAATCCTTTTAAGTGATTGTTGTTGTTAGTCTTGTCCGACCCATCACGACATTCCTCCAGGCCTTCCTGTCCTCTACTATCCCCTGGAGTCCATTTAAGTTCATGCCAACTGCTTCAGTGATGCCATCCAGCCACCTCAATCTCTGTCAAACCCTTCTTCTTTTGCCCTCAATCGTTCCCAGCATTAGGCTCTTCTCCAGTGAGTCCTTCCTTCTCATTAGGTGACCAAAATGAGCTTCATATTCAGGATCTGGCCTTCTAAAGAGCAATCAAGGTTGATCTCTAAGACTAACCGGTTTGATTGCCTTGCAGTCCAAGGGACTCGCAGGATTCTTCTCCAGCACCTTTAAGTGATAGCATATCTCAAATCTACTGGCAAAACCATAAAGATTGGTTCAGTGGGAGTTTAGACCTTGTTCCTCAATACCACGTTCCCAACTTGGTTGATGATTTGCTTTCATTCCAAAACAATGTTAAACGTAGAGTAGGAGGAAGAATGTCGGAAAGCCTGGTAGATGTGATTTTCATCCAGATCCTAGCATTCATCAGATGTCCGAAAAACCTTTAGAATTCCCTTGTGGGAATGAGTCTTTCCATTGACTCCTATTTTTTTTGGTTTTAAAATAAGTAATTTCAAAACTCAAAGTTACTCTGAGTTGTGAGTTATATCAGGTAGATGTTTGACTTCTCTCTAGAGGTAATCTTATGTTTATTATAGGGATCTACTATAGTGTAGAAACTTGTGGGGTATTGTTGTCAGTAATTAGTGCAGAGTAACCACATATATCTAAATGGGGTTACTTATAATTTTCTAGCTGGGTGGCTGCTTCCCTCCTTCCATTATCCATCTACCCAATGAGATGCTACCAGTTTTAATGTGCAAAAACCCTCCCTCACCGAGAGCTGGAATCAAGGAAGCAGCATCCCATTTAAGCTTTTATTACTGCATTGCATCTCCTCCGCAGATTTGTACTGGTCAAGGGGTATGTGTTACATACACCTCTGACAAGGGCTATTCTTAGCACTGCAAATCCACTCCAGTTCTGCTCACAAATCTCTGAGAAGAAAACTAGATGTCCTGTACAAGATGACAAAGAACAATATACACACACCTCAGTGTTGAGTGAAGAACAGAAGAAATAGCACAGTAGATGTAGATGTAGCTCAGGCTCCCAACCTCTCTGAATTTCTTCTAGTTTTTGGGAATCATGATGATCAGGCTGGTGTTTTATCAGAAGAAAGAGGTAGGTGGAACCAATGAATCTACCAGGAGTGATTTTAATGATCCTACCGGAATGGTCAGAAGCTTTCATTTTTGATGAAGACTACAGTAGATTGTATTTTTTTAAAACAATGGCTAGCAACTATTGAGGAAAAGGCATTCTGAGATCTTAGTATCTCCTCCAAGTAAGTCATCATCTGCCTGTACCTCTCTTATTGCAACCACTAGTTTCCAAATGTGTAATTCCAATGGATCTGGAAAAGCAAGGGTGCTGTCTGAGCCTTAGAAATCATTTGGGGGGCAGGAATGGACTTCAGAGTTTTAAAGAATCCTCTTCGTTGTCGCTTCATAAATAAAATGCAAATATTGCAAAAGTTGCTCCACCATAGAGAAGGACTGGTATATTTGAAACCTCTGAATGCTTTAGAGCAGGGGTAGTCAGCCTTTTTATACCTACTGCCCACTTTTGTATCTCTGTTAGTAGTAAAATTTTCTAACTGCCATAAAATTTATAAAGCAGAGTTACAGCAAGTTAAAGCATGCGTGGGTGATACAAATAGTATATTTTCAGAAATTTAGATTGTCACGGGGAATTGTATGAAAACCTAATGAAAATGTTTTTAAATAATGCTGTTGTTTTTTTTTAAAAGTCGATTAAATTTTTAAAAAAGGAAAGTGCTTCAGTATCGGACAAAACCCCTACCGCCTACCATGATAGCTGGAACGCCCACTAGTAGGTGGTAGGGACCAGGTTGACTACCACTACTTTAGAGGCTGTTGAATCCAGGGGGGGGGGGGAGTATTGTAGCCATTCAGAGCCAGCATTAAAACCCTTTAAACATAGTTTAAACAAGGTATGGCAGTTTTTTAAAAGGGGTTTTTAGGGCAAAAATGGGCACATCTATTCTTCCCCCTTATACACAACCTTTTGGAAGGGTGAGATTGAGCTAATGACAGCATTGGGCCGGGCAATAAAATCTGAGAGCATACTCTTCCCTCCCTTTTTATTTAATGCTCTCAGCTAGTTATATGTTCTTATAATATTTTCACTTCCGTCCTTGCAGCTATTTCAAATATAGCATTAAGTTCTGGCAGGAGTTACAGGAATATGCCCAGATTTATTTATTTTTAATTTGTCTTTATTAAATTGCCATGAATGCTGATTAACCAATTTTCCTTGCATGGCATTTTTGTTCCATTTCTTGCATGCAAATGAGAACAGCCAGAGTGCTTTTATAAATTGTGGGAAATGCTGGCAGGGACCATAGCATGAAATGAATGGCCCTTTATGGCCTCAGAAAAATGTTTCATTTGTCAGAGCTAATGGCAATTTTTTTGACTATTTCAGCATTATGATGTGGTCCCTTTTTCTTCTTTCCCCTTTCTTTTGCTATTTCCCTGTCCTCATTTAATTTCTTTTGCTGCAATCCATTAACCAGGTTAGCCTACAAAGAACCAAAGCTGTCTTCCATTACAGATGCGGTTCTGCTTTTGTCCTTGGCCCAACCCTGCCTTGCCTACAATAATATAAGAGGTTCTTCTGTAGATAAGTTTGGGGAAGGAGGATATTAGAGATGCCTGATAATAGCCCGACTCCCTTCATGCAATATTGACTATGACAGTACATTGATTTACAGCCAGTTACTTCTAAATCTCTTTAAACGGCAGAGTTGAAATGATTCGCGGACTTGACATAAACTGGCGCTTTTGTCTATTAGGATTTTGAGTTTTAATAACTCTGCAGTTCCTTTTCAATGAAATTCTCTGCTCTAGAAACGGTGTTTTTCCTAAACAGTTGTCAGAGCTGATCGGGGCTACAAATAACTCATCAACATATTCTCTGTATGGTGAGATTGGAATTATTGGCCTTTTAATGATACAATGGTGTCTGCTTCCAGCTGTGCAGCAGCAGTATTTGGTCTTGGGCAGCTGTTACATAGCTCATCAAATAGCTGTTGAGCATCATCCCCTATTCGTCATAAAGATAAAGATGCCACAAGGGTTAGGAGTCTATTTGCTGCAGCTGCTGCTGTCTTGTCTAACTGTACTTTCTTTCTCACATAGCAATTAAGGAGTTATTGTTGGTTCGTGGTTTTTGCTATTCCTTTCTGTATGAGGTTGCTGTGATGATACAGTATCTGCCAGACCCACATTATATGCAACCATCAAACCAAATGCAGCCCACTAAGAGGACTTTACATCCTCTTTGGGCTACAACAAATCACATACACATTGGCTGCTGGTCAGATGTTTTGCAGTCCTCTTATGTTTAAATATATAGATGCCCACAAATCGAATTCAACTTCTGGACAATACATAAACAGGTTTGTGTAGCTTATTTTGGCAGCAATATGAATTTGGATTGTTGTTTCTTATTTCTGGAAGTTATTTCATCCATCCAGTTGGCTGGGAAGGTCACAAAATCATGATCATGTGGACACAAGCTGTTGCAATCCTCATAAAGCAAGCTTGTTTCTAATTGCCCAAATTGTGATCACGAGATTGTAGTTGATGGTGCTATGGTTGTAACTTTGAGGATGGGTCTAAAGTTACTTGTCCAAGGGCATCACAGCTTAAAACCATCATTGAATGAACTGTTGTTAGTCAAGGGTTACCTGTAGGCTGGTTACTGGCCATTTGCAAATATGACAGTAATAAAAAAATTATATTTCTGACCAATGCATGCACTTTAGAACTAAATTTTGTGTGCTTGGCAACAGCACACACTGATTTAAGGTTAATGTTGATGTAGCTGTTTGAAGCAACTTCATCTGAATGAGGCTAAAAACAACCACCAATCTTCTCAGCCTCTCTCTTAGTCACATTTTTACTTAATAACCATGACCTGGTGATTGGAAAAAAGCTTGGTCACTAAGTAAAGAGTATGTGTATCTCTTAGCCTCACTTACTTATTAGTTAGTTATGAAGAGACATGGAAGAAGCAATGTATCAAGTTTTAAGATTTGGCAGATTAAGAGATTAAAAACTGATTCAAATATAATCAGTTTAGACAATGGGAATAAAATGAGATTATATAAATTAGAAAATGATTAAAAAGTTGGAGTTGGCAAATGCTTGATTTTTATATAGCCTCTTATTTAAATAAGAAACTATTATTTCATTTTCTTTCCATCATAAACAACTGCACCCACTGGTTGCATCCTTTAATAGGAAAGCGGAATATTTTTGTTGACAATGCACATTAAGTTGCAGTCAAAATGTCTTTGCCACTTAGAATCTGTGCTTGCAGTTTGAGCTCTTTCTGTGACTCTGCTGTTATTTATAGGACAACTGTCACAATCATCTGGTTGGAGTGGAGGTGGGCTTATGCAAGCCCTGTGCTTTTGTGGGCTGATGCCTGAGCAAGGTATACATTATATAGCAAAGTTTGTGTTCTTTTCAGGAGCATGTACTTCAGTTTTCATCTTGTCTTATAGAGAGCAAGACTTTTCCAATTAATGAAACATACAATATCCATGGCTAAAAATATACGGGATGTGGATATTGTTTCAGTATTCTATTTATGTGCTGGCACACACATACAGTATGAACAGATTCCTATTTTCTGCGACGCAGTTCTGCGATGCAAACCATTCTGAGTAGTAGAACAATGTCCTGAGTTACTTTGTTTGATACAAACAGGTTTGCTGTATGTTTCTGCCACTTCATGGTTTGAATATTGTAACTGATACCATATTGTAATTGTGCAATATCATTGTGCATGATGTTTTTCTTGCTCCCATGAATGAGTGAAATTACAATTTAGTTGTAAGGAACATGGTGGCCTATTAAGCAATTTCTGCTGAACCATAAGGAAACAGTTACAATTGCGTCAAAGAAGAGGAATCATGAAGAAGAAGAAGGATTTCCACAACCTGATGCTCCTCAAATGTATTGGAATAGGATTCCTAGCAGCACAAAACTTTGACAAGGAATTCTGAGAATTGTATCCATGATATTTGGAGCACTGGAGAAGATACTGGATATACACACCTGAACATATAATTACTCTATTTGGTCACTGCTCTTCAGAATTTTAGAAGTACCTAGCTTCAGTTTTAGAAGTTGTTTGCCCAGAAACACCAGTGGGGCCAAATCAGCATGAAACTGGAAACTTTGTCTTAAATCATTTTCAATGCGCTAATCTTCTCAAACTTTATGTGTGCCTTTGTGTGTATTGGTTAAAATAATAGGAAATATTTACTTCATCACATGATCTCTCAACGAGTTTTCAGATTTTCTTTTTAGCATACTTAAGATTATCTCTTTTATAGAGATAATCTTTGGTAAGGTTGACAGTTATTCAGACCTTAGGAAGACAGGGAACAAATCGAAAAAGTTTAACACCTTAACTTGTTCTTTTTAAATACAAGGTTATTTATAATAGATCAATAGCAATTTAGAGTAGAGTCACACCTTAGTGATATTAACCAGTCTAATTTAATGTTTTGAAGAGAACAATAATTGACAATGCAGAGAATCTTGAATGGTATAATGTAATTTAAGTTTTGTAATTGTTTTGACAAGGTGATAGTCTTCCCCAACATAATGCCACTTCTACATGGTTAGGGCTGCATTTCCCAGAATTCAATCTGTCCTTTAATTCAGAGAGTCCTAGTATTAACATAGCTGGGAGTATCTGATTAGTGAAAGTTGTACTGTGGCTTATGGCATAATGCAGTGACCTCCAACCTTTTGGGCACCAAGCACTGGTTCCGTGGAGAGAGGTTTTTCTGTGGACCAGAGAGGGCATTGTTTTGCATGGTGCCTGCATCCAGCAGATGGGGATTTGGACCCAGTGGTGGTATTCAGCCAGTTTGGATGAACCAGTAGTGGCGACCTGTGGGTGGGCCCTGCCCCTGCCCCGCCTCCACCCACCCACTTTGGGACTATGCTGTCCTATTTTAGCCACGTTTTCTAAGCCATGTGCATGTGTGCAAGCCACGCTTGTGAGCAAAGCGCATGCACGGAAGGTGCATGTGCTCACAAAGCGAGTTTTGGTGTACAGTTATTGTGAAATCCACCTTTGTTTGGACCGGTTTCGGGCATTCTGCAACCTGGAGCCAATCCATGGACCAGGGGTTTGGGATCCCTGGCATAAAGCAATCATGTCTATTTTAAGATGGCTTTTATTATTGCTTTCTTTAATCTATTTGTATGCCAATCCCCAATATGCTGTACACCGCTCCTCCCATAAAGTTGTATATACCAATCAGCCAAGATCTAAAAGATAAAACCAGTTTGGAGATGATGGGAACTGTAGTGCAACACATCTAAAGAGGGTGCTTAAATGCACAACCCAAGTCATTAATTTGTCTTTTAATGGGCTGGTTTTATTCTGTTTTCATTGTTGTTTTAATCCTGTTTTTCTTTTGTGTTCATCTTAATACTTTTATAATTACTGTAAATTACTTCTGGGTGTCCTTAAACAAAAAGTACGACAGAAATACTTTACATAAATAATCAATGCGCTTTGGAACAGGAGAAGAAAGTGGATATGGCGTAAGCGGATTTTCTGTCTGTTTGTTTTAATTTTGTCTTTTTTTGCTTTTTAAGATAAATCTGGCAGTTTCTATTCTGTTTGCTACTTTGCTGTTTGGGGGGAAAGTTTGGCTTGAATGCGTTCAGATATTCCAGAATCATCGTAAGTGAGACACACAAACATTTAATCGATGAAATGCAGTGCTAATGCTACACAGTCAGGATTTGCCATTGGTAAGTGATAGCTTTGAAAATTGTCTCAGCAAGATGTGTGGTGACCTTGAACATGCCCAAACTTTTTAAAGCATAGCACAACACAACATATCTAATTCTATTTTGAGCACTGTCTCCCTAATAATTTGAGCTAGTGAACTGGCAATAGCTTTTCCCTTTGGTGCATGTTCATACTACATGAAGTTTAAATCAGCCTTTGTTTAACAACTTGATTAGATGACAAAAAATGTTATACAACTGAGTGAAGAACCAGCACAGAAGAATTAGATTTCCTCAACTGCCAGCTTGGATAAAACATGTTTTTTGTCTGTTTGCTAAGATGGTAATATCCAAAACTTCAGGTCTTGTCAAACAGGATAGTGGTTCCTTTGTTTAAGATAAACATTGATGTTTTTACTAGCTCTTTTACTAGCTAAATAGTAGGTAAGTATCTTGTGAGGTTACTTACCGGTTTAGGAGTGATGTAATATGCGAGCTCTGTCCTTCTGATTATATAACTATTGTTATCATATTGTGAAAAAAGAAGAGGAGGCAAAGAAGATACTTTTTATAGTAAAAATTAGCAGTCTGGTTAATAACCAGTTCTGGATTTGCAGGATAAAAAAAACCTCTTAAAACTGTTCAAGATTATATTTTAGAGAGGTTGTGTTTTCTTTTCTTTTTTTTAAAACAGTTTCTCCTGTTATTATGGAGCATGGATTTTAGAAGCCCTTATGTCACTACTGATCTAAACAAGGGTTCGGGGAGATATTATAATGCAGACCATTGAACTGATAAGACTTAGAATTTTCTGATTTATTGAAGTGCATTGGCTGAATGCATTTTCTGCCTCTAGAGGAACCAACACAGGAAAAGCCTACACAGTTCTGATTTCCAAGAACATCTTCTTAATAGAGATGCATGAGAATTTTAAATTCACAGGGAATTAGAAAGCTGAAAAATGTGTCAGGTATCGGTGAGTCCTCATGTGGTTTACAGAAGATTTTAAGCTCACCCGCGGGGGCGGGGCGGAGCGCGCCCAAACCCCGACGCCCTCTGCCCAGGTGCGTGATGCGCCAGAGTGTGCGCAGCCCCCCTCCTCGGCCCTGACACCCTCTGCGCAGGCGTGTGATGCGCCATAGCGCCCCCCCCAACCTGTCGACGGTGTCCTGCTTTGGGTCTTTGAATATCTGGTCACCTTATCCTGGAGGCTGGGGAGGGCAAAACTGAGCGAAAAATGAGCCATTTTTGCCCCCCCCAACCCCCAGGAGCACTCTACAAACCTCCTAAAGGCTACACATGCCCTTTTCTTTGACAAAAAAAGGTCAGTTTTCACAAAAAACAGGCCATTTTTGGGAGGTCTGCAGAGTGCAAAAACCTTTTTTTAAAATTTGCCTCTTCCAAATCTTGGTGCGTCTTACACTCTGGTGTGTCTTATACTCTGAAAAATACGGTAGATAGATTGTTGGTTGATATCTACTTGAGTTCTTATAAGCTTGGTGTCAAGGTTCCAAGTAATAACCACAGAGCAATCAAAACTCTGAGGCCTAAAGCATAATTTTATTTGGGATGTCATATTGGCAACGCTGGTGAAAACCCGACTCTGAAGGACCCAGGATTTTCCCCACACAAATCAAAACCCCAAATTCTTGCCCCCAGGTCACATATCCATTACAGGGTCCAATCAGGTCACAGTCCCAATTCCAGCTGGCTTGGGTCCACGGCCTTCCAACACCTGGTAGGGCATCTTTGGCTCCCATGGGAAAGAATGCTATTTTAGCTACACATACCGCCAGCTATCTCTACCTCCCCCCTTCATGTTACCACAGCTCCACTCAGTCTTGCTGTGGCAGTTCTGAAGATGCTCCCAAAATGGTTTCAGGGCTGACAATGGGCTCTTGCATCATCATTGATAGTATCTTTTGTCAATCTCATTTTCTGCTCACCTTTGTTTTTTTCCCGAACATCAGAATTTTTAACATTATGTGTTAAGGATATGTAAACTTTGTCTTCATTTTTAGGGCTTCCTGTGAATAGGCATCAATTAGTAGTGAATGAATTGTGGTCCAGGGTATTCTTAACAATTTTCTTCAGTACCACAAAGAAGTCATCAGTTTTTGATGGTTTAGCTTTCATACAATTACATTAAAAATGAAAAACTGTGATCTTGATAGTATATTCCATTGAAACTGGGAGTGTCTTTGCCCTGTAATAGTTTGTCTAATCCTGTGATAGTGAACCTATGGCAGCTTCAGCACATATGTGTGAGTTGGCCAGCTGATTTTTTGCCTTCAATAGGGTTGCGGGAGGCTGTTTTCACCCTTCCCAGGCTTCAGGAAAGTCTCCAGAGCCTGGGGAAGGCGAAAAACAGGCCCAAGAAGCCAACTGGAAGATAGGAAATGATCCATTTCCGGCTTCCGAAGGGCCTCCAGGGGGCTGGGGAAGGCTGTTTTTGCCCTGTCCAGGCTTCAGAAAGCTTCCAGATCCTGGGGAGAACGAAAACTCCCCCATGTGGGGAGGTCATGCATGCATGTGTGGGTCGAAGGTCACGTGTACATGGGGCTCCCCTTGAGGTGCATCCGGAGGCTCCAGTTAGTCCAGAATGCGGCCGCGCAGGGGATTTTGGGAACATCTCGAAGTTCCCATGTAACACCTCTCCTGCGTGAGCTGCACTGGCTACCGGTGGCCTTCCGGGTGCGCTTCAAGGTGCTTGTTATTATCTTTAAATCGCTCCATGGCTCGGGGCCTAGTTACTTGCGGGACCGCCTCCTGCCACATACCTCCCACTGACCGATTCGCTCCCACAGAGAGGGCCTTCTCAGGGCGCCGACTGCCGGTCAATGCCGGCTGGCAACGCCCAGGAACAGGGCCTTCTCTGTGGCGGGGCCCGCCCTCTGGAACGACCTCCCCCCCGAACTTCGCACCATCACGGACCTTCCCCTCTTCCGCTCACTTAAGACACTTCTTATCCAGCAAGCTGGACTGGCGTAGAACTTGAATTTTAGAACAATAGAGCCTCAGCCAAGTTAGATAGGTTTTTTAATGGGATTTTAGCACAGGTTTTCTATTTAATTTCTTTTTAACTTTTGTATATTGTTATTTATTGTATATTTTAATGTCCTGTGCACCGCCCAGAGTCCGTCTCGACGGAGATTGGTGCGGTTAACAAATCGAATAAATAATAATAATAATAATATTAATAATATTAATAATAATAATAATAATAATAATAATAATAATAATAATAATAATAATAATAATAATAATAATAATAATAATAATGTGCAGGTAGGTGGGGGGCATTGTATTGTGGATGTGGGCACACACGCACGATAGCACAATTTTGGCATGCCTTTACAAAAAGGTTCACCATCACTTCACCTTATTGTAGTCTTTCTCCCAAGCAGCAGATGTCTCTTTACTTCAATAATAATAATAATAATAATAATTTAATTTCTAGACCGCTCCCTCTCCCCAAGGGGACTCAGAGCGGTGCACAGGGAAGTTAAAACAATAAATACACATGAAAATACAAACAATTAAATAAAAACAAATTAAACAATAAACCCTGCGCTAAAATTCCCCAATACCAATTCACTAAAATCCTATAACCCTATAATACTATAGTAGAGAGGCTACCCTAGGCCGGCCAAGCAGAAAAAGTGCGTTTTCAATTTCAGACGGAAGGAACGGAGGTCCGTGGTTGTTCTAATATCAGGGGGGAGGTGGACGGCACCCGGAGAAGTCCCTCTCTGTGGGAGCGAATCGGCCGTGAGGAAGTATGGGGCAGGATCCGATCCCGCAGATAGCTAGGTCCCGAGCCATGGAGCTACAGTCTCTATCTCTGTAAATGTTAAGCCTAAGAAGGTAAATACTTGAAGTTCTTTTTTATCTGCTTGCATTAAGTTGTCTGTTGACATAATCTTCCTTTTTTAAAATACTGAATAGCAAAATGGTTTTGCACTGTATGTTTTCACCTTCAAGCAAAAGAATTTAAATACCCTGCTTCCAGCTATTAACAGACCTAAGGTTTCATTATTTGTCCCAGCATTTTTAATTCCAATTTCTATTTCTTATAGTTCAGCATTTCTTATGATACATACATATCTGCATTTCAGTTAATTAAGTAATAGCAACCTTAGAACTATCGTTTCCCAGTTTTGAACTGTTTGGTTGATTAAGGGCCATTAAGTTTGCATTGACGCTTAGTAATCATATAGATAGACCTTCTCTGCTTGAACTGCTGCTCTTAATCATCATACACATTCTTCAGTGGGTAGGTGAAATCGATTTCTTTCTAATGTTGTTGGATGATAGGCCCTCTAATCCAGGAGTGTCAAACTCGCGGCCTGCGAGCCTGATGTGTCATGCACTGGCCATGCCCATGCCCATTTTAGCAAAAGGGGGAGAAGTCACGATACGTCACGTGACGATGACGTGATGCCATAAGTCTGACACCCCTGCTCTAATCTTCAGCCAGGTTGTAAACATTTGATGTAACTTTACTTTAATTTCAATAGAAACACACCATACCTTAGTTATAATAAATAATGATAGTAGTAGTAATAACTTTAAGTGTGGATTGAGACATTTCAGAATGGAGAGGGAATGCTTATCTACTTAATCAGCCTTACAGATTTCAACACTATAAATGGTGTAGTCTAGCTTTTTCTATGTCACAGTGCAGAACATTTTAGAACAGCGGATCCCCATTCCTAGTCCATAGCCTACTGCTGGGCCACAGCCTCTTCAGAACCAGGCTGTGGAAGTAGTGGGCGAGCTGCACTTGTGAAAGCAGCGGGCGTGTGCAAGACCACCCCCTTTTCCCCTCCCCTCTGCTGCCTTTGCCCATCCGCTGAGCTGGAAAAGTTGGAAACCAATGTAGAGAATATAAAGAATGTTTGCTTACACATTAGTCAATTCACAGCTCAACTACTACAACATACTTGACATGGGCTGTCCTTGAATGCCACCTAGAACAGGAATGACAAACCTTTTCAGCACCGAGTGCCCAAACAGGAATGTGCGTGCATGTGCGTGCATGTACATGTGCCACAGCACAGGAAAGACCAGCTTGCCGGTCTTTCCCGTGCATGCCTGTTTTTTGGCCATTTTTTTGGCCATTGTCAGGCCTTTTCCTGAACACCGGTACCCTCGAAGACTAGCTGTGCATGTGTGCACTGGAGAACTAGAAGAGCAACTGGCGATAGCGTGTGTGCCCACAGAGAGGACTCTGCATGCCACCTCAGGCAAACGTGCCATAGGTTCGCCATCCCGGACCTAGAAGCTTCAACTAGTGAAGAATGCAGTGCTGGGCACTAAAGAGGATGCCTCAGTATGACCATGTGATATTCCTGTTGAGCAAATTGTATTGATTGCCAGTTTTCACTGATTTAGTGCTGATGAAAGAGCTTCCTTCATCATCTGATTGTTTTGAGTTCATTTCTAAACATTATTTTGATACTTAAAACCATCACAAGTCTTTGCATGTATGTGAATGACCACTTGTTCTCATATTAGTTTCAATGTCTTTATTAAGACATTGGTTAGAAGACAGATTTGTGAGTTACCTGGGTTTTTTTGGGGGGGGTGTGTGGAGAAAATTGACTAACAATGATGCAAATGACAGCACACCATTTGTAGCGGTTGTTATTTATATAACTCTTGTTCCAATTGCCTGTTGCTATTCTAAATGATTTTAGGTGCCAAATGAAAACAAAGACTGTTCACCCAGAGATCTCAATTGTATGAGGCTTCTTGGATTTATTTTATTTGTTCTTTCTCCTTTATTGTTTTGACACATGGAGCTTTAAATATTGTTCTTTAAATATGTTGAAAAACATGATTAGAAGATGATGTAAGCCAGTACTCTTAATATGATGAGAGAATTGGATCAAAACTGGTGTGGATTTGTGCTCATTGTGTAGTGTTATATCAGGCACATAACCAACTTGAAATTGTTGATATGGGATTTGAAATAGAACAGAGCGCCATGCTAACTTTAGCTTCTAAAGCAAAACAACAAGGTAATAAATGAAATAATAATTTAAATAATTGATCTTTAACCCCCTGTCTTACTGAATTAGTATACGACCATCAGTTCTTTATACGGAATTAAAAATTGGATTTCAGTTTTACAGTCAGAAAATAAAAAACACTGTGTGCATTAATATGGAGTTATGCATAATTTTCAAAAATCAAAATAGGAAACAAGGGAGAAAAAAAACTAGAAATGTTATTGAAGGGAAGTATTCTGTAAAAACATACCTCAAATCAGGACTTGTTGAAGCTTGAAGATAAGACATTCTACTATACAATTTAACAAGCTAAATTTATTTAGACAGTCTCATATTATAACCTATATAGCAATCCTGGAGAATCCATGGATACAGTTTGCCCCTCAGTCTATTGATCAATCTTGATATATGTACAGTATGTCTTTCTCGAAGGGGAAGTAGTGTGTGAATTCTGTAAAGAGACGGAGTCCAGCCACCCTTTTTGAGTTGATCCCTCAAGCACTGTGTGATCAAACACAAATCTGACTTACGCAAAAAGACCAAAGGATTGCCTTAGTCAACCTAACAGTGGATGAAAGAAAGCCTACATCTATTCTAAGCAGAGAGGCTTCCAGGAAGAGCAAAGGTTGTTCTTATGAATTTATTCTGGATCACTTCCAGATTGTCCAAATTACTTATATTCCACACCGTATGGGGAATTTCCTGTGGTTTGAAACATTTTTAACAGCACAGTTATCCTCTTTTGAAAGAGAAAAACATGCAAGATGTTTCCATAGATCTCAGTAACATTAGCTTAGCACAGTGTTGGGTGTCAAAAATGTGAGGGTGCATGCACTATCGCACATGTGTGTGCCAGCACCCATAATGTAAATGGCACCTCCACATGCAGATGAGCGCACAACCCCACCCCACGCTCTCCCCCCTATGTGCACCACACTACTTGCCTCCAAGCTGAGCTTGGTATTTCCTCCTGGGGGCAGGGGGAGGCCGTTTTACCCTCCCCAGGCTTTAAGAAAGCCTCCAGAGCCTGGGGAGGGCAAAAAACAAGCCCAACTGATTTTTGGAAGGCTGAAAATCAGCTGGCTGGTGCAAGCATGCGCGCTGGAACTGACAGCTCGCATGCCGGCAGATATGGCTCTGTCTGCCACCTGTGGCACACGTGCCACAGGTTCGCCATCACTGGCTTAGCATATACTGTATATATGTCTTGGGAGGAGGGGAGTTTGATAGTATCCTAGTTCTGTAAGGCAGAGGACTGTGGCTGGCTATGTCAGCCCTTTAGGTACCCAACTCAGAAGTAGAGACTACATGAACCATTGGAAGTGTATTTTTACACAGTATAATAACATAATCTTGAAAGCCTGACACTGTTTCATTTTCCGCACACTCCTGAATTTATTTTTCATCCCCCTCCTCTCTTTCCGGACTAAGTGGATATTTACATAACCATTCCTGCATTCTTTCTCTTATTTCTGTATTATGTAGGTTGGGAGGAAATGTTTCCCAGTTGGCCCATAGACATTAGGCTTTTTCAGCCATTGATGGCTTTTCAGAAACTGGTCCAAATGGAGCCATTACGCCTCTCTTTGTGGTTTAGATAGGGAAAGGCACCATTTTTCACTTAGAATGTATTTGGTTTTGAGTTTCATTCATGGAACCTACATTCATGATGAAGGTTGTTTTGCTAATAGTTATGACTTTTAATATGGATTCCTTAATATCTTACTATGAATATGTTTGGTGCTGTTAGATTTGTGTAATTTCTAGAAAGGTAAATACTCTAAAATAAATTAACACACTATAAATTAATTTCAAAAACCACTTGTATTTTTCTTTTTTAGCCTTTTAGCAAAAAAAAACAATCTAAGAGAATAATTAATTTTGAGCAACTAGTCTCTGTAGTAGTCACTCAATAATCACTGTTTCAGCAACTTCTGCATGTCAATTTGTATTGTAAAATGTAGCACTTAAAATCTGCATGTAAAAGTCAAACTATAAAATTCTTAGGATGAAACTGTTCCTTGGGTATGAGTTAAAATGCAATCTTTGGAGAGTGTTGCATTTATTCTACCAGTTAACAATCCATTTTAATGACTTCAGGTTTGGAGAAGGAGGAACATTAAAACAGAGAAGTAATTTAGGAATGAATGGCCAGCGCCCTAGACCTTTACTGTCTATGACAGTGGTTCTCAACTTTCCCAATGCCGTGACCCTTTAATGTAGTTCCTCATGTTGTGGTGACCTCCAACCATAAAATTGGTGTCTTGATTCCTAAGACCATCAAAAACATGTGTTTTCCGATGGTCTTAGGTGACCCCTGTGAAAGGGTTGTTCGACCCCCAAAGGGGTCCTGACCCACAGGTTGAGAACTACTGGTCTATGGCAACCTAGATGCTTTCTGGAAGGTCACTATTCTATCAGTCTTAAAAGAAACAGCAGCTCTTTTACCAACCATAATTACTGCAACTGCTTTCCTTTGTTAAAATCTACAGTATTTCAGATATCAAAAGATGTCTTTTGGTCAAAAGAGCCATGGTGGCATAGTGGTTAGAATGCAGTATTGCAGACTAACTCTGCTCACATTGCCAGGAGTTCAATTCCTTCGATCCTGACCAGTTCAAGGTTTACTCAGCCTTCCATCCTTCTAAGATAGGGAAAATGAATGTCTGGTTTGTTGGGGGTAATATGCTGACTCTATAAACTGATTAGAGAGTTGGATAAAGCACCTTGAAGCAGTATTTAACTCTTAAGTGCTATTGCTATCATTAAGAAACAACCATTGAGAAGGCTGTGGTTAATTGCAGTTCAAGGTTTACTCAGCCTTCCATCCTTCTAAGATAGGGGAAATGAATGTCCGGTTTGTTGGGGGTAATATGCTGACTCTATAAATTGATTAGAGAGTTGAATAAAGCACCTTGAAGCAGTATTTAACTCTTAAGTGCTATTGCTATCATTAAGAAACAACCATTGAGAAGGCTGTGGTTAATTGCAATGGTTACTGACTGGTTACTTAAGACTCCTTGAGAGTGGAATTCTAAAGGCATCCTTGAGATGATTAAACTACAGTAAAACATTTTCATGTCAGAGCTGGATGGGGCAGTTTACTGAGAAGGCCTAACAACCCATTTCAAAATGTATACTGAGCTTCTCTGAACTATGGAATGCTGAAGTATGGAGAAAGGTATATTTCTGCATCAAATGTACAAGCTTTATGTAGTATCAAAGACTGTATATTCTGTCTTTACCTTTAGTATGGAATGAGAGATGGCAGGTTTGGCTTTCTAAGCCAAAGTCTGAGAAATACTTTGATTTTCATCACAATGTTACTGTTTGAAACCTCATCATCATTTAGAGTTAAGGACTGAGGAACTAGCTTGAAGTAGTACTACTCAAGAACTAAAGATTCTAAGCCTGAAACCCTAGAGATGCTTGGAATGGAACTACAAGGCCAAGTGCAGAAATAAGACAGCACCTCCATGTTCATGAGTTGGTAACCAGTGCAAGCAATGGAGCACATATGAACTCCAGGAGAGGTAAAATTTATTCTTCTTAAAAGTTTCAAGAAAGAGGTGTTGCCTGGGAAGGACATCTAATTATTGGCAAGTGTAAGGCTTTAATCTAAATTTGACTGTTCAGGGTTCAGATTGTTCATTTAGAGCTCTCCATGGTGCTGCAATGGTTGGCTTTTCTAGATTGTTGCCTTGTAAAATCCTTGGGGCCAGAACAGAATGTGTTATGCCTAGGTCTAAATGAATTAGAAATCAGGTAGGTTGGGATATGTTAAATCATTTAATTTTGCAGCTGTGGAGTACAAACCATGATAACTTGAAAATGTCAACTTGGGGCTTCCGGTTCCGGCTCCTGCGGCGACGGGCGAGCCTAGCGCTCGCTCGCCGCTTTGTTTCTCTTTCTGCCCCCCAACGGGGGCGAGACCCCTCTTGTTTGAGGGTCTCCCGTAAAGCCGGCTCGTCGGGGGGCGCCCCCCCCCACGGCGGTGGAGGAAGTGGCCCCCGGCGCGGCTTAGGTGAGGGAGAACATGCTGCGGGGGGTTCTCCCTTCGCCCAAGGAAGACGGCGCCATTCATAACAATGAAGAGGGTTAATCGGCTCAGTCGGAAGGCTTCCCGAGGCTTCAGCTGCGAGGGGAGAGTGAGTTTTTAAAAAACTTTTTTTTCTGCTGTCAGCCAGGCTGAAAGGACTGGGAGGGGGGAGTTTGTTTTCAAAAAACCCCCCTCGGACTTAAGCGGCACTTGGAAATGGCTTCTCGTGGAGAGAAAGCGGAAATCTCTAATCCTGACTGTTTGCAGCAAGGGAAAGTTGTCTGTGGTTGTTTGCCACAATGTCTCTAGGTCTGGCTGAAACAATTTCTTTTACCACTCTCTCCTCTGGGCTCTGAGTTTGGGCGGTGGAAGATGGCCTCTCTTTGTTCCTGACTGACTATTTTACTTATGGAAAATTTCCAGCGTCTCTTTGCAACTTGGACTCCCTCTGGATATTAAGGAAGAATTTTTTTTTTCTTTGGATTTGTGATTTCTTCTCTGGAGTATCTTCGTTATTATACTTATTGATTTGGAAAACTATCTCTCTCTTGGTTCCTGAATTTCACAACTTTACAACTCTGAACTGAACTTTTGGCTCCTGGTTTGCCTCAACAGCCCCACCCCAAAAACGCCATTTTAGTGGCACTGACTTTAACAATTAATCATGGCACAAGAAACAGCACTGGCAAGCTTAGAACAAAGGATGGCTTCTCTTGAAACTGTTATACAAACTTTGGTACAAGAGATTAAAGCCCAGAGGGCAGAAAATATCAACTTCAAGAAGGAGCTATTGGATACACGGAAGCAGGTGCTGGAAAATACACAGAAGAATGAAGAACTGGAAGGGGGGCTGGTGGGGGCTAAGGGAGAGATTAAAAATGTTACTAATGAGGTTGTGGAAATAAATGGGCATGTGTCTAGGATTGATATGGAAAGAATGACATATTTTTTGAGATTTCAGAATGTTTTTGAGCAACCTGGTGAATGCCTCCCTGATCTTATGAGCACGATTATAGCAGACTATTTACAAAAACCTAAGGATGAGATCAGGGGGGACATTGACCTAGCTTATAGAATAAATTCAGCATATGCCAGGATAAATGAAGTGCCTAGAGAGATACATGTGAAATTTGTTAGAAGGTCAACCAGAGAGGAAATCCTGAAAGTGCAGAGAGGGAGTCCGTTAATTTACCAACAAAAAACGGTTGCCATCTTGAAGCAGATCCCTAGAAAGATTAGAGATGCAAGAAGGAAATTTTCCTTCTTGTCTAAAACATTGTTTGATCATGGGATTTGGTTCAAGTGGGTGACACCTGAAGGGATGCTGGTGTTCTGGGAAGGAGGAAGAGTGAGGATTAAAACAGTTGCTGAGGCGGAAGCCTTTCTTTAAAAACATTCCTCTATCCTGGGGGAGGACTCAGGGGGGACGGAGGGGGCCACGGCCCCGCCCACTGGGGGCCTGGGAGGAGAAAAAGAAGATACAATTGCCAAGAGACTTAGATAAAAAAATAATAACTTTGCCTTGATTTTTTCTGATTAATTTTGCATAATATTTGTATTTGGATTTTTGGTAAATGTCTGACAGTATAGAACTGAGAACTTAGGTATATGTACTTGCTTTCACTTTGTAGTGTTAAGATAATAATTTTTTCTTTTATTGTTATTGATGTATTTTGAGGCCCCGGAAGGGCCGACGACTTTGACGTGAATACTCTCAAAATTTCTTTGTATCTCTTACCCTACCCTATAGAAAAAATTGTAAAACCAATAAAACTTTTTCAATATAAAAAAAAAAGAAAATGTCAACTTGGGTGAGAGAAAGGAAGTTTATCTCTTATAATTCAGTAGAAGGAGAAAGTAGATACTGTGAACTAAAAAGTCACAGTTCTCCCCACGCTAAGCTCACTTCCCTCTCCCGAATACAAAATATTCAACACTTAATCCTAACTATTATGGGAATGAGTTTCAGAAGGATGGAGAGGAAATATGTGATTCTGCCAAGAACTGCATTTCAAAAAAATCCTCAACCATAGTTTGGAGTGTTTCTATTGGATAAAGAATGCACAGCATAGCTTCTACCTGGTTGTAGTAAGTCCTGTGATTAAAATGAAAGTTTGTGCAGCTAAAATTATATAAAAGCATGCAAAAAGGGTAATGTAGCCAAGGGAATTAGGGGAAAGAATTTCAGATAAATTAATCAAAATCAGGAATGTATAATATTATCTTGATTTGACCATTCTAGCCAAATAGAATTTAAACATAGATATATATTTTTGAAAATAAAAATGGGTAGAGTATTTTTAATCAAAGACTACAAAGCAATTTATAATTTTATTTAAGATATAGTTCAGCAGTGGAATAAAATATGGAACCAACATAGGGAATGGATAATTTTTAATTGATAAGTTTGTTTTTTATGTCACATATGTTTAGAATTTTGAAAACGTGTAATTCTTGACTGGAAAAGTGAAATGTTTTGTGAGGAGTTACATTAAAAGTGGCAAATAAATAAATGAACAGGCAAGAAAATGTTCAACTAAAATATTTCCTGCTTGGAAAACATAAATGTAGTTTATTGTATCTATGGTGTTCATACCATATTCACGAGTTCATGATTTCCATCTCTTTAATACAGAATAAATGCATTTGTTCATATTTTTAGATTGAGGTTTGAAAGTTTTGAGTGTGAACTAGACAAAATGCCCAGGAGAAATACTAATTTTTAAAGTATATCCATTTTTAAAAAAACATTCTTGCTACATGTACCATGTAGCAAAAACACCAGCAATATATATATATATACATATATATATATATATATTGCTGGTGTTTGTATTGTGGCTGAAGTTACTTATGGAACAAATTATTTATGAATTCAGGAACTCTGAGTTTAGAGTTAATACATTTCCTCATGGCTACAATTATAAAAGTTGGTTCAAATTCCCCCCTCAAATATAGATTCATAGTGATGGATTAATTCACTCCACTTAATTCTAGCCCATCAATTATTAGAGCAAAAATCAATGTTTATGACTTGTGATAAAAACTGCATAAAAATCACTCTAGTGCATACAAAACTTTGTTTGGATTTTGAGATGTATAAAATGTTCTCAGTTTCCATGCAACAGTGCAATTTTTCTTCTAAATCAAAAAATTAGGTTTGCAAAATGCAAATCTTTGTTCTGAAAATACATTGCAACAAATTCCTCAAGGTTGGTTTTGAAATACTCTGTGTACAAAAGATCAAATATTTTTAAAATCATTACCATTCTTTTTTTCAAAAACTGTCAATCTAGTGTTAAGTGATTCAGCTAAATTATTGACCAGTTCCTCAACATTTTCTGAACTAAATCTGCATAATTCCTTTCTCTGCAGGTTACTCTAGCAATCCTCCATTTCCCTCTGCTATTCTGGCTGGGTTTTGTGTGTGTGTGTGTGTGTGTGTGTGTGTGTGAGAGAGAGAGAGAGAGAGAGAGAGAGAGAGAGAGAGAGAGAGAGAGAGAGAGAGAGAGAGAGAGATTTCCATTGTAATATTGTAATCCAAAAGTAAAAGTATCTCAATTGCAAGGAAAATGGTAAAAACAAGCTCCCCCCCTCCCCTGTTGTCTTTTTGTACCCTTAATACTTTTGCCTGGAATAGCACTCCATAGTTACAATCAACATGACAGTTTGCCATTATCTTTTGCTTTATAAAATCCTCCAATTGTCTGCTGTATAATACTAAACTAAAAACATTCCCACAAACTTCCAGTTTGTTTACTTATTTTAATTCCAGTTTGTTCAAAAGCACTTTTACTGAAAGGTAATCGTTCAAAATAACTACTTTATTAGTTTTAAACTTTTTTATGTCTAAGCTTTTTTGCCAAAAGTTTTTTAATCTTTAAAATTTATTTCCCCCCTTTTTAATCCAGAAAGAATATTTACACATCAAATGGAATTATCTTATCCTGCTGGTCAGAAAAGCTCTCTTTAGTTGTAAGTTTATTACATGTGAAGATATTTAAGAAAGTGAGGCTTATGAGACTGCATTATGGCTGTGGGTTTGATTGAAATCCCTCTAACTCCCAATTACTCAATTCTTGAACTGACAGCAAAAAACTCAGTTCCTGAAAAGCAGCTGTCCAGGGTGCAAGTAAGTGATTTCACAGTCTCTCCGTTATCCAAAAAGACTGTATTGGAATTCACTGTTTGGCTGCCAATCTCTGCCACAATGCCTCTGCTCCTTTAGGGATGTCTAGTACGCCAATCATCTTCATCCTGAATCCAATCAGAGAGTTTTCTACAATTTGGGTCTATCAAAACAGCAGGCTTTCCAGAAATATTTATTTATTTATTTATTTATTTATTTTATTACATTTATATCCCGCCCTTCTCCGCAGAGGACCCAGGGCGGCGCACAGGAGATTTAAAAAACATACAAAATTGAACATAGATAAATAATTTAAAATATATATTAAATAATCCCAATCCTATGCTAAAACCAATTATTAAAAACCCAATTTAAAACTTTTCTAAAAGTCCCCATGGAAGGTTAGGCTAGGCCGGCTTGATGAAAAAAGTATGTCTTTAGACATTGGCGGAAGAGGCGGAGGTCAATATGCATTACAGCAGTTCAGACCATTTGAATAATGCTTCCTTATTGGTCATTGTAGATAGGTTAACAGATAGGTTAACAGAATAACAGCATTGGAAGGGAATTTGGAGGTCTTTTAGTCCAACCCCCTGCTCTGGCAGGAAACCCTATACCCATGATGGCGAACCTATGGCCTGTGTGCCACGGATAGCATGCAGAGCCCTCTCTGTGGGCACACGAGCCATTGCCACAGCTCAGTTTCACTGCACATGTGCACACGCCTCCTGTTAGCCAGCTGGTCTTCAGGCATCTACCACTCATGCACGGGGGTGTGTGTGCATTATGGAGATACACATCCATGGAGGGCCATGCGCAGGGGTCATGTGCACATGCGTGGGTTATGCACACATGTGTGGGGCTGCATGCACATGTGTGGAGGCAGGCAGGGCACATGCGGGGGTTGCATGCATATGTGTGGGGGAGCGAGGGGTCATATGTGCAGGGGACTGGCATGCACACGGGGGTCGCATATGCAGGGTGCATGCGGGTGTGTGCGCGCACATTGCATTATGGGTGTGAATGCATTTTCAGCACCTGACAACCAAAATGTTACCCATCACTGCCCTATACCATTTCAGACATTTGTCCAATCTCCTCGTACAACCCTCCAGTGTTGGATCTTGGAAATCTTCTAATCCAACCCCCTGCTTAGGCAGGAAACCCTACACCATTTCAGACAAATGGTTATCCAACATCTTCTTAAAAACTTCTTGAGTCCTTCCACTGATTCATTGTTCAGGAAATTTCTCCTTATTCCTAGGTTAATTCTCTCCTTGATTATTTTCCATTCATTGCTTCTTGTCCTGCCTTCGGGTGCTTTGGAGAAGTAAGTTGTCCCTTCTCTTCTTTGTGGCAGCCCCTTAGATATTGGTTCAAGATTCATTTCCCTTATTGTGTTTGGAATTGCTTTCTGAGTTGAATTTGATCCCCAGTGTGTATTTCAGTTACTTTATTGTGTAAATATCAAAGCTACTGATGATCTGGGAGGGAAAGATATGGATCAATAATTTTTCCAAGGTAATAAAAATTATAATCAAAACAAAATGTATTGACCCCTTTGTGGCATAATTATCAAGTTATATTACTTACTTGTTTTGAACATCAGGTATTTTCCCCAAATACCTAATTAGGAAGACTTCATGGAAATGCAAATCAGATCTCAATGGCCCTTAAACATTCTTTATCACTCTACAGTTAATGCATTTTAGTTGTTAAAGAAACACAAACATGATGACAAAGGCATAAAATTAAAGAATAGCATCAACTGTTATTATTGGAGCAATATTATGTAATGCTGTGATATTTTTAAGTAACTTCTAGATGATTAGACTTTGTCATAAAATTAAACATTGTCTGATAATCAAAGGATTTAGAAAATCTTCAGTGATTAACTGGGAAAGATGCAGACCTAGGCAGTCAGAATGTGCAAGAAAAAGAAAGAAGTGGCTAGAGTGATATTTATAGGTATGTTCAGGCAATTTAGCATTATTATGTACCATGACAACACTTAGGATTGTATATTTCTTCTAACATCCCGCCCCCATACTGGTGCCTAAAAGAAATCTATTGTGGTGATTCAGCTAAGAATGTTTGTGCTTCTTTTCAGAATTATCCTGGGAACTACTTATAATAAAACTTAGTTTCCTGTTCTTTCTGTGTTCTGTAATGTGTTTCTAAGGTGCTTTGTATGAACTATAGTACAGAATAACAAGCTATAGTAATCTACATGAAGTCTATTTCAGTTGCCACAAAACCCGACAACTTTCTGATCTGTTTCTATATGTTTGGGGTATTAAAATATTTTCCCCCTTTCCTTTCCTGGTACCTATCAACTTCAAGATCGTGTCTTCTGGGGGAAGATCCAGGGGGGACGGAGGGGGCCACGGCCCCGCCCGCTGGGGGCCAGGGAGGAGAAAAAGAAGATACAATAGCCATGAGACTTAGATCGAAAAAATAACTTTGCCTTGATTTTTTTGAACAATCTTGCATAACATTTGTATCTGGATTTTTTGTAAATGTCTGACAGCATGGAACTGAGAATTTAGGTATATGTACTTGCTTTTACCTTGTAGTGTTATGAAAAATGTTTTTTTTGTTATCTTTTTATTGTGTATTTTGAGGTCTCGGAAGGGCCGACGACTCTGACGTGAATGCTCTCAAAATTTCTTTGTATCCCTTACCCTACCCTATAGAAAAATGTAAAACCAATAAAACTTTTTCAATATAAAAAAAAAAGATCGTGTCTTATGCCCATGTCAATTAAGAGCCCCTTACTTATGGGTCTTAATTTATTTTTCACCATTGGAGGAAATCAAAGCTACTTTTGTTATGAAGAAACCCAGAATCCAGAGTTTCCCCAAAGGGATTGTATTGTGGGAATGTTAAGAAAAGCATTTACTGTCTGGCATTGCTACTGACTCTTGGGTCTAATGTGGCTATATTTTATAGGCTTTATCGCTTTCTTTTCACAGAGCCATTTTAACCTTGCAAACAAGCAAGTCAGAGGAACCAAGGGTTATAAAAGTTTAAATAAATAATTGCTTTTGTTTGGCTTTTAGCTTGATCTCAACAGCCTGTTTTAAATGCAGTGTCAGCTTTATTAGAAATAAAAAAATTAGAGTTGTTATTCTGAAGAGCAAAGTGTAGAGCTGGTATCTGCTAATAGTCAGGATGGCTCTTTTGGTAAACTCTAATTCTAACTTTAGGGGGAAAAATAATAATTTAGGCTGTGGTCTTATATAGCCAGGATGCTTATTAGTTTATTTATTTACAATTATTTGAATGTCATCTATTCTTATGACTTAGATATACCCTGTTTCCCCGAAAATAAGACCTCCCCAGACAATAAGCTCAATTGGGCTTTTGAGCGCGTGTGCTAAAATAAGTCCTATCCCAAAAATAAGCCCTCCCTGAAAATATTGCAACCCAGCAGCAGCCATGTGGTGACCACACGCGCCGCCTCCTGCACCTCAAAAATAATAGGATCTCCCTGAAAATAAGGCCAAGTGCTTATTTCAAAAGAAAATAAGACCCTGTCTTATTTTCAGGGAAACACAGTAAGTGCAATGAAGCTTTTGTAAAGTCAGTAAACACTTGAAACTGTCCAATACTGTTAATAAAAATTGTTGCTACCAATTGGGCATATATTTTTGTTCTGATGCCCTCCTGAAGAGGGTTATTTTCATTTTTGAAAAGACATCAGGATAGGGGCCCATTTACCTTCAGAGGACAAGCTGTTCCAAAGAGAAGGATGATAGCCGAGAAGGGTATTTTCTGGGTCCCAGCTCATTTGATTTTTAGAGGTTGGACCATAAGAAAGGCTGAGCGCCAAAGGATTGAGGCCTTTGAACTATGGTGCTGGAGAAGACTCCTGTAAGTCCCTTGGACTGCAAGGTGATCAAACCGGTCAATCCTAGAGGAGATCAACCCTGGCTGCTCTTTAGAAAGCCAGATCCTGAAGATGAAACTCAAATACTTTGGCCTCTTAATGAGAAGGAAGGACTCACTGGAAAAGAGCTCAATGCTGGGAAAGATTGAGGGCAAAAGAAGAAAGGGAGGACAGAGAATGAGGTGACTGGATGGAGTCATGGAAGCAGTAGGCTTGAGCTTAAATAGACTCCAGAGGATGTTAGAGGACAGGAAGGCCTGGAGGAACGTTGTCCATGGGGTTGCGATAGGTCGCAACTAACAACAACATTAGTTTAAGCATGACCTCAGAGATTTTATGAAAGCCTCATTGAGTGACACCACCAGAGATTGCCCTCTGCAGATGTCTCTGTCATGACATAGTGACTTCAGGTATCATTAGCTGTGTGGGTAGTAAGTGATATACTTAACTACAGTTATCTGGATGAACATTAGATGGTAGCATTTTGATTTTTCAACCAATAGTAGTCATTTGACTTTTTTTCAACTCAGATTTGGTAGCCATACTTAAGATCTACCAAAACTCATTTGCTATAACAGGGCAATGGAGTTGTTCAGCAGTCAGTATCTTCAGCTCTTATATTTGGAATAGGGAAGGAAATTATCATGTGTTTCATATCCAGAAACAAAATTTTGGGCTGGTTCGACTTACATCAGTTTAACTCATTGTAAGGGACTGCCTTATTAAGCACCCGAGGATCTGGTTGGCAGCTTCAGCCATGATCTTAGTAGGTACCTGGAATGGATGAGTGGCTGAGAAATTAAAAGCAAAGTTTCAGTGTCAAAAGCAGAAGCAAACCTCAGAGCATTTTCTTCCTGTGTTGTGAAAAAAGATAGGTTTCTGGTAGAAGTTTCATTGAAAGATTATAGATGTCTTCTAAGATTATGACTATGGATCTGTAATCCTTAAATAGAGAAATCAATGAGAGAATGATAGAAAGTTATTTGCTCTGAAATAACATAAATAACGTTCACTTTCAGCTGTGCTGATATCAAAGCAAAGTAACTCTTTCTTCCTTATGTTTGCTCCGGAGATCAGAGTTTTCATCCTCAACTTCTAAATTACTCCCCCAGCTGTTTTCCATTTTAGCTGTCACTCATCCCTCTACTCAACTTGATTACATTTTATTTGGGCACCTGAGAATACTGCATAATCTTCACGATGGCTCACAGGAAAAATGCGAGTTCGTGCACCATTTGATAGTTAGATGGGTATTTTATATGGTACTTTGTCAAAAGCAGGAATCAATATCTGCTATTTGGCACAGCAGCTGGGCTCTGGCAAAAGCCACTAATTTGGATCATAATTTTTTTTTAAAAATCGCATGACCTGCAGCCTGCCTCCAAACAAAAACCTCTTAAGGATATATGTACCCTATATTCTTTTCACAGGATGCATCAACATCCCTCATTTGCATTAAAATGTTCATCTTCTACCAGCCACAAGGAGAAGGCCTCTCAGCCACTAAAAGCACTCTTTGCTCCACAATGGAGTTCTCTGTATGAATGGGTGAAATTCCAAATAACTCAGCTCAAGAGAAGTGAAATTTACTTGAACAAAGGCTGCTATTTGTTGATTGTTTAGCTGGTGTTTATTAAAAGAAATCCCTCTACTAGTAACTGACCCACTGCTGATATTTTATTGCAATGAGACTGAAACCTCAGGTGCTCCCCAATAGTTCCAAATATATATATTTCCCCTTATGGACAAAACATTTGATTTCTAAGCCTGATTAAGCCAGATCTCTGTTCTGCACAGTTCCTTGCACTTTTATGGGATCTCACATCTGGGTTGCCTTTCTGTCTTGTGGTCTCAGCTTTGGGAAACAATGCCATGATTTTCAAAAGTACTAACTGCATGATATCTGCACTGAAAAGAGAATGCAAATCTGGTAAGGCTTGGGGCAAATGGAATAGATAAAATGGTAGAAATGGCTAGAATAGGAATACTATTAAAGAGCAGCCAATTTCCTGTCTTCCCTCTGTTCTTTCATCTATCTGAATCAAGGTCTATCTTGCAGTATAGTCCGACTTCGATAAGAAATGAAAAAAACAACCACCCCAAGCTTTTAAGAGGAAGGCTTCTTATAATTCCTGATGTTGGCCAGCAGTATGTTTACAGATGAATCTAACCAGTGTTTCATGAACCTAGAATAATTATCTCTGCACAGTGCTAAGCTTAAAGTTATGAAAAAGAAGTTTTCCAGACCAGAATTATAGTGTGAATGTAGCAAATCCTGAGTTTCAACTCAACAGGAATTACTGAGAAAGTTTTTGTATTTTGAATTTTCTGTGCATTTAAAAAAAAATTCTCTTCTCCGACCTGATGCGTGGAAAATTTAACTACTTTTTTGTGCCATCTTTGAAAAGGAGCTGCTTAATATAAAACAGGAAAGCAGTATTTCTCCAGACATGGTCATGTCTTGTTTGAGAGAAATAATTTTCGAATTGATTCAATTTTTACTGCTATTTCAAACTTGAAAGATTCAAGCAAATATGGCTTATAGCAAAATATTGGCTGAAATGCCTTTTTCCTATGGGTTGGTTTCCATTTACTTTGTAAATAAAGTGAACTTGCTTTTTTAAAATTCTAATGTTAGTGCCTTAACTTGTATGAAAGAAAAATAAATTTATCTCATAGTAATGTAAAAGAAACTTTAATAGAAAATGATGTGTTAGTAAAAAATTGTAGGCTGGGTGAGAAACAGTGGCTCTCCAGATGTTGCTAAAGTATAACTTCCATCAGCTCCAGCCAAAATGACGAGGAATGTTGCAGTTGAAGTACATCTGAAAATTGACAGATTCCCCATTCCACAATGCTGGAATAATAGAATGAAAATAATATTGTGCTAAATGGCCTAACTCATTTAAAACATTTTTTTAAAAAAAATCTGTTACTCCTAGTAACGTGATATTTCCCACTTGCAAGTTTGTTAGTAGATATGCATGTGGCAGAAAGAGCTTAAGCTAAATCTTAAGTATTGCTGCAGATGAAAACTACAGTAGATAAAATACGCTGTAAGTACTTGAAAATATATTTGCATGTCGTTTTGAATCTATATTTTATTTGGTATGTTTAAATCTGTAATAACTGTCGTGTTTATTTAGTCTGACAATACTCTGGTTTTAGTATGTCAAAATTCATTTTTCATGTTTGTTTTCCTTGATGACTATTCTCACTTTTAGAACGATCTTGAAGGAACAATAAACAGAATAATCCACTGTAATGAATACCTTAGTAATGAATATCCATATGGAGGCATCTTGGAAAGTGATTGTCTTCATTCTGTTTTTTTGAAGTTTTCAGAAGGGAAGGCATTGTCCCAATGCACAGAGGCAATTTTTCTTTTCAATGGGTCCTGTGGCTCAGGTCTGAAAACCTCGGCTCTCTGAGGAACACTTTTCAAATGTTTACTTATTTCTTGATTCCTGATAGGCAGCTTCGTTTTAAACAAATCTACCAAGCTGCTTCTTATGAAAGTTTACATTCCTTTGAAAGGTTGGCTTTGAGAATTATTAGTGAAGCCTGTCCTTTTTTTTTTTCCAAGAGGATGTTTTTTTTTCACTTTCTGTTTTTTTTTTAAAGATTTCTATCAGATCATTTAGGGAAACTCTTTAAGAGTCTGTAAAACACTTTAAACTAAATGAAAGAAAAGAAGCAATGCAACTATCAATTAAGGTGTTAAATTTGAACTGGGAGGAATTCAAGTCCAATTTGAAAATGGAGCTTTCTGTGTGACTTTGGAACAATCACTTTCTCTAAGCTTCATCCTTGAGGATGAATTCTCCATGGAGAAAAAGGCAGGATAAATTTATTTATTTACTCATATTTCACATTTTTAATTGTCCGTCTCCCTCAGTGAGGGAGTAAAGTTCAGGCTTGGATGTAAAATAGGAAACGTGGCAATATCCGAGATGTCACTTTAGAAAGGACTCGTGTATGTTATATGCACACATTTGGTGTGCTTTTATCGCTGGTCTCCTTAGCTTCCTGCTTCACATTTCAGTTTGGAATTGTAAAAGATGATTTTTCAGGTGGAAATCATCACTCAAAAATGGCGAAGCCAGTAAGATACAGTATATCTTACTCGTTAGTAAGATATATAAGATTATAAACTTTGATGGAAATCCACAAATGGTAATGAAGACGAATTGGGAGGAAGAATTTAAGATTAAAATATTAGACTCGGATTGGAATGTGAATTGGAAAAGTCGAATTATGAGGATTATGTCTATAAGGATTAAAGAGCACAACTTTAAGGTTGTTTGGAAATGGTATTGGACTCCGTTAAGGTTATCATTGATAGACAAAAAAATTAGTAATAAATGTTGGAGATGTAATATGGAAGTGGGAACTTATGAACATATGTGGTGTAAATGTGAAAAAATTAAAACGTTTTGGCAACAATTGGAGGAAATGATGTTTGAAATGATGAAGAAAAGAATAATTTTGAGATCAGAAACTATATTATTACTGATAATTAAGGAATTAGAATTAACAAAATATGAGAAAGAACTGATTAGAATTATGATTATAATGGGTAGAATTATAATAGCAAGATACTGGAAAATAGAGGTAAATATTAAAATAGAAGAATGGTATTGTGAAATGTGGAAATTAGCCTTAAATGATAAAATGACTTGTGATATTAAATTCAGAGAGGGGGTCTATAAAAAAGACATTTTCTGGAAGACTTGGAACCCATTTGTGGACTATGCACTTGGAACTTTGGATGCCTCGACACCTGTACCCAGGGAACGCGGATTTTGGAGATCTTAAAGACAATTGAAGATATCCAAAGAACCAACTCTTCCTTTCGTTTTGTATAGCACCGGGTGGATTATTGATTATTGTTAAAAAAAAAAAAAGTAAATTTTATGTGTAGATGTATAATTTGTTGAAAATTATAATAAAAAAAATAATAATAATAAAAAAAATGGCGAAGCTATGACTTCTAGAAATATTTGGCTTCCCAAGCCAGCTCACCAAGCCCGCAAGAGATTCTGAGCATCTTATTCTTTTCCTGTGTCCATCATTTATGGAGAGAGCTATGCTTGCAGGCACCTCATTTAGTGTGCCTCCAATTGTGGCTCAGTTGCAGCATTGGTGAAGAAGGCCCAGTGATTTAAAAAAGTACAAAAGTCAAAATGGATTCTTGTTATGGACATCCCATAAAGTTCAACTTGAAAGTCCTATCAGCCATCTTTCCAAGCATTTTCAGAAAATCATAAGGATAGCTTTTGGTTAGCTACCATCACTTTTCTCTTAATTCTGTACAGGCCTGAGGGGATATACAACTACTAAATCAATACATAAAAGAAAGATTTGGAGAAACCAATTGTAGCTCTCAAGAGACAGATATTGTTTCATGTGAGAACATATAGGATGTACGTTTTTCAATGTGTAATTATAGTTTCCCCTAATTTGGCCAAAGCCAGGTCTTTGAAAACTGCTTTAGATAAAGAGGAAAACTATTTTGGTTCTATGATTCCTATTTCTCACTGGTTTTCTTTATTAAATCAGATGTGTTTAGTATTTTGAAACTGTCACTTATCCACTCTTTGGGGAGTTTCTATAGCAAAATGACAGAATGTAAGTGGAGTTGATTAACTGAGGGGAATGTTCTTAACGAGAAAAAAATATAGAGTGTAAGGAGGTTATCTGACACTTTATTTTGCAATATGATGAAGTGCGATTTGTCTCCTTTGCCAGTGTCTGCTACTAATATTGAATTTTCATTAATAGCTATGAAAATGGCAATTTCACTGTCATAAATCTAGCTCGTTATTAATGCTAGAGCTGATTTGACAGAATATTACTTCAGTTATTATTGTTATTGATAATATATATGCAACACATATATTTTGTATTATATACAAAATAACACAAATAATGCAATATATAATGTTGTATGTAATGTTATATAACTGTGATGGTTAATGTTTTCGGCACCAAGTGCTGAAACTGGAGCATGTGTTCCGGAGCAGCTGAACCCAGAAGAGAGTAGCTGGCTGGTGTGCATGTGTGCGACGGAACCTGGAAGAGCAACTGGCAATGGTGCGCATGCCCACAGAGAGGGCTCTGCATATTGCCTTTGGCATGCATGCTATAGGTTCGCCATCACGGTTATGCATACAGTTTTGGTCGCCACGATGTAGAAAAGACGTGGAGACTCTGGAAAAAGTGCAGAGAAGAGCAACCAAGATGATTAGGGGACTGGAGGTTAAAACATATGAAGAACGGTTGCAGGAACTGGGTATGTCTAGTTTGATGAAGAGAAGGACCAGGGGAGACATGATAGCAGTGTTCCGATATCTCAGAGGGTGCCACAGAGAAGAGGGAGTCAAACTATTCTCCAAGGCACCTGGGGGCAGGACAAGAAGCAATGGGTGGAAACTAATCAAGGAGAGAAGCAACTTAGAACTAAGGAGAAATTTCCTGACAGTTAGAACAATTAACCAGTGGAACAGCTTGCCTCCAGAAGTTGTGAATGCCCCAACCCTGGAAGCCTTTAAAAAGATGTTAGATAGCCATTTGTCTGAAATGGTATAGGGTTCCTGCCCACGCAGGGGGTTGGACTAGAAGACCTACAAGGTCCCTTCCAACTCTGCTATTGTATTGTATTGTATTGTATTGTATTGTATTGTATTGTATTGTGTTGTGTTGTATTGTATTGTATTGTTATATACAAATATATAAATATATTTGTAATGGTATGTGCGACACATATATTTATGCACCAACCATTTTATCTGATTACCTTTTGGCATGTCCAACTAGTCTATTTGCACATAGTCATCTATGGAGTTTTAATTCTACGAACGCGAGACGCAGACAGATTTCTTATTTCGCCGAAGAGGTATTTGAAAAAGAAACAAATTGTCATTTATAACTTGATATCTCCTACTTTTGATGCTTTTATTAATTTGGAAACGGTTGGAAGATTTTCCTTCAGGACAAAATGGGTCTGTCTCAATGGCATTGTAATCGTTTGAGTAATCAAATTTGCCTTTGGAGAAAAAAAAAGGAGAAGACTCTTCCCCATGCTTACCGCATCCCTTCTAGCCAAGTATAACTTGAGTGAATTATGTGGAGAAAACAACTCTGGATCTCATTCAATCCCGTCATCAGTTTTAATCTAGCTGTCTAATAAGCAGCCGGCAAGAGTGTTGTTGTAGCTTCCTCCTCCCCCTTCTTCTGAGATTATTTTTTCTCCAGATGGTTTGGCACGTTATCCAACATGATGACAACATCTTTCCATTTCTCATCACTTCTGTTGCAAAAAGCGCCTTTTTTTTTTCCTTTGTGGAAAGTGTTACAAAAGAAAGGCATTCGGGGAGCCAAACCTGTCTTGAGGCTTTCACTGGTATCTAAGGAACCGTTTCAGTTACGCAGGCTGCAAAACAAGGGCTTTTGTCAACTTATGTTTTATTCAAAGATGCCCACCCAATTCATGAAAAGTCCTGTAGAGTTAATAATGAAAGGTGACTGGGCACCCTGTAACAAAATGACATGTCTGGTTTTTGATGGGAAGGAGATGGGTAGAATTGGCTAATTTGCACATTGTCTGGATATATCTGCTACACTATATTGTTTCAAAAACAAATTAAAAGACACTGTATTTATTTAAAATCTCATGCTATTTAAACTGTTCAGAAAAGCATATAGGTTGTTTTTTGAGAAATAGAATAGAATAACAGAATTGGAAGGGACCTTGGAGGTCATGTAGTCCAATCCCCTGTCTAGACAGGAAACCCTATACCATTTCAGACAAATGGTTATCAAACATCTTCTTAAATACTTGCAGTGTTGGGGCATTCATGACTTCTGGAGGCAAGCTGTTCCGCTGATTAATTGTTCTAACTGTCAGGAACTTTCTCCTCAGTTCTAAGTTGCTTCTCTCCTTGATTAGTTTCCACCCATTGCTTCTTGTTCTATCCTCAGATGCCTTGGAGAATAGCTTGACTCCCTTTTTTTGTGTGGCAACCCCTGAGATATTGGAACAATGCTTTCATGTCTCACCTAGTCCTTCTTTTCATTAAACTAGACATACCCAGTTCCTGCAACCGTTCCTCATATGTTTTAACCTCCAGTCCCCTGATCCTCTTGGTTGCTCTTCTCTGCACTCTTTTTTAGAGTCTCCACATATTTTTTACATCGTAGCGACCAAAACTGAATGCAGTATTCCAAGTGTGGCCTTACCAAGGCATTATAAAGTGGTATTAACACTTCAAGTGATCTTGATTCTATCCCTCTGTTTATGCAGAGCCTGCAGCCTAGAACCTAGAAAATAGTTACGTTCCAGAAAAAAACAACACCAATACAATACAAAAGAAACAATAAAATTTCAGTGTCAGGTATTTCTTGGGTTAGCATGGAATTTTAAACTTTCTTGGACCTTTTAATTTAGAGGTCTCATTCTCGCGGCCCGTGGGCCAATTGCAGCCTGCAGGATGGTATCTTGTTGGCCCCCACTGTGATATGAAAGTATAATATTAGTATTAATATTAGTATTAATATTAATATAAGGAATCCCTTATGCGGCCCAGCCTCACCCAGACTCTGCCTCCAGCGGCCCCCAGGTAAATTGAGTTTGAGACCCCTGTTTTAATTCATTAGTTCAGCGGCCCCTCAACCTTTTGGGCAACAGTGATCAGTTCTGTGGAGAGAGGTTTTTCTGCGGACCGGAGGGGACATGGTTTCGTGTGCTGTCTGCATCCCTAAGATGGGGCTTCGCTTGTTTGTGCGGCCCAGTTGCTGGCATGCCATGGAGCGGTGCCTGTCCACGGACCAGGGGTTGGGGAGCCCTGCATTCATTCATTCATTTATTCAATTTCACATACACCCAACTCCCCAAATTTTTCACTGCCAAGAAAAGCAATAAAACAATATGATAATATGTAGCCAGAAGAAAATATACTTGATTAAAATGGTGCAGGGGCTGAACCCCACCCTAAAGTATGAAATTGTCAGTTGTTCAAGATAAACAGATTCTACAAGTATGACTGGAATTCTATTTTATTGCTACAGACTAAGTAACAGAATCTTAGAAGTCTGTCAGCAATATCCCTCTTGCTTATATCCAAGAGAGTTTAAGGCACAGACAATTTAAATTTCTTTATAATGCTCTTTTCCTGTACTGGGCTTAAGTCTTGTCTTTCTAACTGCTATTGCCTAGTTTCTCCAAGGTCACTTCTGTGGTTCTCTACCAAAATGAAGTATGAAACTAGAAACATATGCATAGTAGGGAAAATACTTTAAATGTAACCCAGATAGTAATGTATTTACAGATTTCCAGCTAGAACGCATGCTCACACTGCACGCACTGCACGCATGCATGTGGGTGATGCAGGGCCCATTCCATTGGAACGGGATCTGGAACCCACCACTGCACATTGCTTAACAATGACCGTCCCACATTCAGCTGCCATTGTAAGCCAATGATTACCTCTATGCAGAAACCAGAGGAGCCCTCTGCTTGGAAAAGATTGATCAGGATTTTAATCCCTTCCTCCATAATAACTGGTTGCTGACTTTCATTTTTCTCATTGCAGCATTGTATTTTTTGGATTCTGATTATGCGTGTTGAGGATTATATACTGTAGTGCATTTTATATTGTGTTGAAGCACCCCACCAATAATGCATGAGTAGAATAATTTACTTTGTTGGCATTAGGAAGGGTAGGCGTAATATACACTATTTTTCCTGGCTATTTTTGTATTTTAAATCTTCAGTAATGACGCATCTGAGTCTCAGATGTTTTAATCTTTATTAAAGATGTGTTCACACACTTTGCAAGAATCTTTTAAAAGCAAAGAGTGAAGTACTGTATATAAGGCATTCAAATGGATATGCATTTCTTGATCTGGTACTTCCTGCAGCTGGGTGTAGTGCTTAATCGCTGTACCAACAGAGTTATATTTTTTTCATGAAAGGGCAAATTAAGGAGCCTCGTGATCTGGCTAAGCATTTGAACAGCTGATTTCTGTTTATGCGAGGTTCTAAAGAAAATCCTTGAGACTTCAGACGCATAAGAATTTCACCAGGTACAGCTTTCCTCAGCCCTACATGACCTGTTGAAATTCTCTCTTTATTCAGTTATTAAGCATACCGAATATTTCCCTTTCATGAAGTCGTAGAAGAAATGTGTAAATGGATTTGGAATGTCCTGAGATTAAGACTGGGTCACAAGCTTGCAAGTGGTTATTTTAAAAGCAGGCCTTGAGACTGGAAAGGTTGAAAGTAATTTGCTCTATGATTTATTACTATCAGGTACTTAACCTGAAGCTCTCTTTTACAACAGTGAGGAAAAGCTTAATGTAGTAGAGAAGTAAGTGATCTTTTGGGGAAGCTGAGCCGTGTGCAAAACTCTGCAACATGAAATTTCTATTTGTGTGCACGTGTAAGTCAAAATGTTGAGGTAGGTCAGTAAGTCTTACTTTACTTACTTACTTTATTAGATTTCTATCCCGCCCTATCTCCTAAAATGGGACTCAGGGCAGCGCACAGGAATTTAAAAATACAAAAATAAAAACAATACAAAATTCTACAAAAGTTAAAACTAAAATTAAATAATTTAGACCGTGCTAAAAGACCAATTTAATTTAAAACCCAACTCTAAAAATAGCATAGCTATAGCAGCTATGCCAGGCCGGCCATATGGAAGAAATATGTTTTCAGTGTCCGGCGGAAGAGGCGAAGGTCGGTGATAGTGCGAAGGTCTGAAGGTCGTTCCAGAGGGCGGGGCCTACCACAGAAAAGGCTCTTCCTCTGGGCATCACCAGCCAGCATTGACCGGCGGACGGCACCCTAAGAAGGCCCTCCCTATGGGAGCGGACAGGTCGAATGGAGGTATGTGGTAGTAGGCGGTCCTACAGATAAGCAGGCCCGGTGCCATGGAGCGCTTTAAAGATGGTCACTAAAACCTTGAAACGCACCCAGAAGGCTACCGGCAGCCAGTGCAGCTCGTGCAGGAGAGGTGTTACATGGGAGTATTTTAAAACTCCTAAGATCCCCTGCGCTGCCGCATTCTGCACCAACTGGAGCCTCCGGGTGCATCTCAAGGGAAACCCCATGTAGAGAGCATTGCAATAGTCCAGGCGAGAAATGACAAGAGCTTGAGTGACTGTATGTAGGGCGCCACGATCCAGAAAGGGGCGCAACTGGCGTATCAGGTGAACCTGATAGAAGGCCCCCCTAGCCACGGCCGTCAGATGGTCATCTAAGGACAGCCGGGAGTCCAGGAGGACACCCAGGTTGTGGGCCCTTTCTACGGGGAGTAGCAATTCCCCCCCGATAGCCAGAGATGGAACTAACTGGCTATGTCGTGGCGCCGGGAACCACAGCCACTCGGTCTTGGATGGGTTGAGTCAGAGCCCGTTCCTCCCCATCCAGACCCGCATGGCTTCCAAACACCGGGACATCACATTAGCGGCATCGTTGGGGTGGTTAGGGGTAGAGATGTATAGCTGGGTGTCATCAGCGTACAGGTGAAATTCTACCCCAAAAACATGGATGATCTCGCCCAGCGGCTTCATATAAATGTTGAACAGGAGGGGCGAGAGGACCGACCCCTGAGGCACCCCGTAAGTAAGGGGCCTCGACGTTGACCTCTGCCCCCCTGCCAACACAAACTGTGACCGGTTGGAGAGGTAGGAGGAAAACCACCTCAGTACGGTGCCTCCCAATCCCAACCCCCCCAACCGGCGCAGTAGGATACCATGGTCAATGGTATCAAAAGCCGCTGAGAGGTCTAACAGGACCAGGATAGAGGAGTAACCCCTATCCCGGGCCCTCCAGAGATCATCTACCAACGCGACCAATGCCATCTCCGTGCTGTACCCAGTTCGGAAGCCGGACTGGCATGAGTCTAGATAGGCAGTTTCCTCCAGGTGCTGGGGGAACTGTTGTGCCACCACACTCTCAACAACCTTCGCCACAAAGCGAAGGTTGGAGACCGGACGATAATTACATAAAACATCTGGGAGGGCTTCTTGAGGAGGGGTCTCACCACCGCCTCTTTCAAAACAGGTGGCACGAACCCCTCACTCGAGGAAGCGTTAATAATTCCCTGGAGCCAGCCTCGTGTAACCTCCTGGGAGGCCAGTACAAGCCAGGAGGGACACGGGTCCAATAAACATGTGGTGGCATTCAGCTGCCGCAGCATCCTGTCCATGCTATCAGGAGACACGGGATCAAACTCAGCCCAAACAACGGTCTCAAGACCTGTCTCTGTCATCTCGTCCGGACTAACCCAATTGGAGGCTAAGTCTGACCCCAGAATACCAGGAACAACAGCTCCATGAGAAAATGATGTATTTAATTCCAATTTATTTCATTTATTCTAACATTTATATTGCTACCCAGATTATACCAAACTCTGGGTGATTTACAACCCAGACTTGATAGTGGTTGCTTAAAAAAAATAAATCATTAACATTCTATCTCTGAGAGCGCATGGCTGCATTTATACACAACTTGTGAGGTTGTAAGAGAATGGGTGCTTGAACCTGGGACTCCAGCACTTAGCTGTTATATAATGTTGACTTTTGCCTTGGGCCCCACTCAGGCTAATTTTAGAGTGATGATTTTTTTATATTCAATTTTATCCTTTAGACATTAATTTGTGCCATCTCTTCAGCCTGTCATTTCGTTTAAAGATGGTGATCTCTGTGACAAAGCAGTGGAAAGAGTTGTTTTGAGCACTTCAGAGAAGACAGAGGAGCAGAGAAATGACCCCCACTTTAACTAATGCTCTTCCAGTTTGGGTGCTTCAGAATCAAATAGCAATAGCACTTAGATTTATATACCGCTTCACAGTGCTTTACAGCCCTTTCTAAGGGGTTTACAGAATCAGCCTATTGCCCCTAACAAGCTGAGTCCTCATTTTACTCACCTCAGAAGGATGGAAGGCTGAGTCAACCTTGAGCCTGGTGAGATTTGAACTGCCAAATTGCAGACAGCCGCCAGTCAGCAGAAGTAGCCTGTAGTACTGCACTCCACTGCGCTACTGTGGCTCATCAAATCCCATTGATAGACTTCTTCTGCTGTAGACTGTTTATTTTTATACATCTATCTATCTGGAAAGTGTTAACATTTGAAAGTTTCTTAATATAAACATTGATGTGTATTTGTGTGGGTAGAAAAATAGCACATTGGGGATTTAAATGGATTAAAACATTTCCTTCTATCATGCATATTTTCTATGGGAGAGGAAGCTTTGGATATGGAATAGCATTCGGATGAATTCCACCTCCTCCTAGTTATTTAAGCATAGTAATACTTGGGGGGGAAATGAAATGGCGAGATTTCTTGCGCTGCAAGGCAGGCTATATTTGTTTCTTTAGTGGTCATTAGAGAGTTTCAGATTTTTCTCAGATTTGTTTATTTCTTAAAAAGTATTTGCCAAGTGCTTTGAATCATGTTGAGAACGCAACGAGCGAACTTCAGAATGAGCTGGGTTTGATTGAGTTGGATTGAATACAAAGGTCACATATGTTTCTGTTTCCTGAGTGGAGGAAGATAGCTCTCTAAGAATTTAGTGGCTGGGAATGAATGTGCATGTTAACTAACTCCTATGTTTCTTGCAGAGCAACTCACAATATATAATTGCCATTTGGTATGCATTAAACAATGTGCTTGCTGTGTGTTAGAGTAGCAGGCTCCCAAATGAATGGAGCTGGTTTCTTTGGGATTATTCTCCACAAACCACTTGCTTTAATAAGCCTGAATTTATCTTGTCCTCCTTTGAGGTGAACAACCTTCTGGGGGTTAGTGATTGTGCTTAACATCTTTGGAAAGGGCCACAGTGGGTATGTGATGATACAGTGTGGGTGGGATTATGACATCTGTTTGAGTAGGGGCTAGATGTCTTACTTTTCCTTCTGGGGTTTAGTGTTGTTACTTAAAAGATGTTAAGTCTTTTTAAAAGGCTGGTGTGTTTGTGTGCTATGGTGTGTTTCTTGCCTTTTCTGAGGAGCCTTGCTTTCAGGTCTGAGGAATTGTGGCCATAGGGCGATGGGAAGAAGACAGCCCCCCTCCCAAAAGATTCTGTTCTCAGCCCTAGTTATATGTTCAGTTAGTAAAGTCATCTGCCAAGGGAAAGGAAGGACTCTTCCATCTGAGAAAAATTCACAGTTTCATGGTAATATAAAGCTGTCAAATCCATCAGAGGTAGATTCTACAGGCAGATAGTGTCGTTTGGCACTGGGCTATGTCTGAATCTTCATAATGGCGGAGATTAAAAAAAATGTTGAATAGAGAAAATTCTGATTTTATGTTTAGGTTTAAATATTAGTAAACTCAAGATCCAGTTCTGCTGATATTGGATATATTGATTAATTCCCAGCACACACTTCATAGTGGTTGCTTTTCTTGCAGGCAGTAGCAAGATTACGACGATAGACCATGGACGTCAACATGAGACGCTGGTGATGCAGCGGCAGTGAGTATTTTCAGACCAGCTTTTCATTTCTTTAAAAAAAATTAAAACCTGTGATAACACCCTTTTTAGCCTCTTGTCTTTCACCTCCTTTGGCTTCACTTGCATCCGGATGGGACTTTTCCCACAGGTTACTTAGTACAGTAGTATGACATTTCTAACAGCATTTTCAGGGGGTGGAGGAAAAAAGGAGAAAAGGCTGGTTTGAGCTGAAATTAAGGTGTGCTTTTAGTGTCTATGATCACCCCAGGACACAGCAAAAAACAGCCACAGTTGCAAAGACAGTTTATAAAAATAAGTATTGAGTTTGTGCTGGTTTTAACACTAACATTCCTTAGAGACATAGTGGTGCAAGTCAGAACATTGAAACTGCATAAGTGACAAAGTTAGATTTATCTTACAGGAAGTGGGCAATATATCAATTAATTTTTTTAAAATGTGGTCTTTTGAGGGGCCCAGAAGCACATGATATTACTGTTGTGTAAAGAGACACAGTTGGGAATAGGTGGAAAGTCCTACAGTATTTTCCTGGGACTAACAGGTACTTTGGATAGCTTTTGATTATAAGCACATTCATAAGCAAAAGGGTCTAATCTCTGGTTGAAGACTTTGTTTAAGAGGTTATAGTATTTTTTCTTTCTTTCTTTACTCTCCCGTCTCTTCCCCCCCCCCCCCCTTGACTTTTGGAGATCAGTTGGTGAGAAGTTTAGTTAGACCCTCTTGGTGGCTGAAGGTCTACTAAGTTTGCTCTTGCTTCATGTCATTTCTGCCAATCCCAGCAATCTGCCAATTGTTATTACTTTTGGCAAACCTTTCAGCTATGAGCCATCTGCCACTTTTCCAGAGGTTCTGCTTACTTGCATCCTTCCTCCAAGTGCATTTGGGACTTGGATTGGACTTGACAACTGGATGACATCTGCTGTTGGTTTAATTCAGACCGCTGTGGCTGCTTGGATCTGCTGCAGGTCTTGCAGCTGACCTCAGTCACCAGATGCCTGCTGTGTTTGCCTTTTCTGCCGGTTAAGCTGCTTCTTACAAGCTCTAAATATCGGTCTTGTCTCCAACTTGTCAAACCACCAGTGCTACCTCCATTCCTAGATTTGAGATTTCTGATCAGGTTACTTGCCTGGGCCCATTGTGCAGATCTAAGTGTGATTGCTTTGAATAGCTGCACCTTGAGCTCTCCTGGTCTGCCTGTCCCTTTCTTTCATCTCAGTGTTGGTCGTCTTAAATAATATCTGTTCTGTAATTGATCAGGTATTAGTGAGTACAAGATAATATCTTGGTCCCTTAGGATTGTTGGGGGCAAAAGCCAGCAGCTTTTTGTAGTCCTATATCATGCCCTGATGTGCTGTGTATTTCCTTTGGGGAAAAACAGACATTCTTTTTTTGGAAAGTGGACTGATTTGGCTGCTATTTGTAGTCACTCTGACAAAATGGCTTGCCATGGGGGAAAGGTAATGGCCACTACAAGGCAAACTGTAGACTGGAACCCCCAAGAATGTAGATTTGGCCTTTGACTAAGGAGAAGAAATCAGTGAAAAGTTAGGGAAATAGCCACTTGATCCTGAGAAAAATGGAAAAATCCATCGTGGTGTGATTTTACTTCGCATAAAATGTGGTAGAGAGAAACAAGTCATTCTCCTGTGAGCTGCTTGGAGAGTCCAACGATGGGTTAATTCTGCCTGATTGCCCTGGACTGGATTGATTTTCTTGAAGCCACGCCTCCTCTTGTGTGCTTCCCAGAATTTCAATCCAGTCTGAGCCCTATAGGACACGTTCTGTTGGTTCTCCTAAAGAATTTTTGCTAACAGGACTTAGTTGGACTCTCCAAGTGAGTTTTAAATGTTATTTTAGGTTGCAAAGTGTTGGTGAGCTTTTCCCTTCTAGCTCACTGAAGAAGAAAGCTTCCCGACGCGTCCTGGGTTCGCCCGGGCGCGCGCGGACTCGGCTGACTGACCCCAGGCTCGGAGTGCCTGGGGAGCCTGGCAGCGCTTCGGACAGTGGCCAGAGTGCCCTGCCGTCTAGCGCTGACCAGCTGGAGCATCGGAGCCCCACACCGGTCTCTGGCCGGCCGGGCTGCGTGCTAGCGGCTTCGCGCCGCTCGTTCAAACTGCGCCCGCCATTTTTGGTCTCTGCAGCCATTGGCGGGCGCTTTTTGCAGCAAGGAGAAGGCGGGGGCGGCGAATTTAGGCGCGAAAGCGGCCGGAAGCCCCTGGTCTGAGGCTGAGCAGCTACTTCCTGGCGCCGTTTCTTGCCGGTGTGCGGAGGCGCGAAGAGGATTCTAGGCTGCAGCTTCGCTCCAAGGAACGCTCCAAAAGATCCTTGCATAGCTGCATCTGCAGGCTCCAACGGAGGCTTGGGAAACGCTCCTGTCCGGCCACGATCCGGCAGGCTCTCCTTTACCTCCGAGTAAATCCGGCTCTTCGGAGGGTGGTTTTTTCAGTCTCCCAGGAGCTGATCTACCGTTCTCTCATCACTTCAATTACTCCTGCTGCTCCGTGCTCGTCCTGCTGTGAGTCCTTCATTCTTCAGGTGGTGAGTTAACAGCCCCGGGATGTCTGAAAGATCTGCCCAAGATCAGGAACAGCCAGGGCCATCCACCGGCAGGGGGCTTGTTAGGCAGGCCAGTAAGGCTGCCTCTGAGGCCCTTAGCAAGAACGGGGGCAAGAAGCAGGACAAGGCACAGGATAGGGCTGCCTCCAGGCGCCAAAAAGCCCTAGACAAAGAATTTGACAAGGCCCAACGTAAAGCCAAGGAACATTCCAAAGAAATCACTGAAGTGATTGTTCAAGAAGTACAAGTGGCTGAATATGAGGATGTTCCCTTGATGGGCAGAGATGTTGCAGAGGAAGAGGAAGAACAGGAATTCTCTTCGGATGACTCCCCAGAACCTTCCTTGGGGGGTGATGATGACTTATTTCAGGAAGAGGGTACCCCCATTTCCAGGCCAGTTTCTCCTCCCCCAGCTCACCCTAGGCCTCCTAAGAGGGCCAGACCAGTTGAGGATCAGGGGCCTGCAATTTCGGCTGAAATGCAGGCAATCATTGATAGGGCCATATCCCAAGGGATTGCTGATGGCTTGAAGCATAAGAGCAAGCGAGCCAAGGGGCCTAGTACCCCCAAGGTAGTTGAGCGCCAGGCTTTTCGCAGGTCTCCCTCTCCCCATTCGTCCTTGGATAGTGGAGACTCCTCTGCGGAGGATGACCTGGCTCCCGAACAGGAGTTCTCTGGGGATGAACAAGCTGCCCCGGAAAAACCCGCCTTTAAAGGCCTTTTCCGCAGTTCCACCTTTAAAGTCATTTTAGGCAAGGCTAAGGTTTCCACCCGCATGAAGGTCACGGCTCCTGCACCGACCCCTGAGGTGGTCTCTGATAACGATGAGGGTCTTTTTGAGGAACCTGAGGAGACTCAGGAGATAGTTCCAGTGCCAAAAATGTTTCTCAACCTGGTTCAACGCCAGTGGGCCCAGCCGGGCACTGCTGCTTCACACAGTAATATAGACAAGCAGCTTTATACAGTAGATGCCCCACTGGAGGACCTGCTTAAGCTGCCTCCAGTGGACCCGCCGGTACAGGCCCTTACATCCACGTCTGTCCTACCTCCAGATCTCCTGGAAGGCCTTAAGGCGGAGGACAAAAGGTCCGAGAAGGCCTGCCACAAGACCCACATGGCGGCTGCGTGGGCAATTAAGACTGCCACCTCGGCCTCCTTTATGTCGAGGGCAACGCTCAAATGGCTTCGCCAGCTCCTCGCCAAAGTACCAGCGGGAGACTCCAAAACTAGGCAGGAGTTACGTAAGATCATGGCAGGTGTTTCATACACCGCCGATGCCACCCTCAGTTCCGCCAAGTTCGCCTCCAGGGCCTTGGCATCTAATGTGACATCCAGAAGGCTTCTTTGGCTTCGTCACTGGAACGTGGACATGCGTTCCAAATGGAAGATTGCTTCTGCCCCCTATAAAGGGGAGAAGCTCTTCGGGGAGGTCCTTGAACCCGTACTAGTGGAGAACAAGGACAAAAAGAAAGTCATGCCCTCAGTATCCAAGAAATCCGATCGCAAGGGCCCTGCTTCCTTTCGGAAGCAGTCCTTTCGCGCCTCTGAGCCCTCCACTAGTTCAGGCCAGTACCATCGGCCCTACCATCAGGGGGCTGACAGAGGTCAGGATAGACATTCCTTCCGTGACAGAGGTCGCTCATCCTATTCCAAGCGCCCCTTCCGTGGTGGGTCCGGATCCCGGCCCTTCCGCAAGTTTAAGTGACCCGCAGAGGACAGCTCCCATAGGAGGTCGCCTCCAACTGTTTCAGGCGGCCTGGGAGCAGACCACATCCGATCAGTGGGTCCTTCAGACCATTCGGATGGGTCTCACCCTAGAGTTCACCTCCCTTCCTCCCAGGCGATTCATTCGCTGCCCCACGCCCTCCTCTCCCCTCAGAAGGTCACTCATGGAGCAGGAGGTAGCTCACCTGAGGGAGATAAACGCGATAGAACAGGTGCCGGCAGAACACCAGGGGTCAGGTTTTTACTCGATCCTGTTCCTGGTTCCCAAAAATTCGGGGGGCTGGAGGGGAATCCTGGATCTCAAACATCTGAATCAGCATCTGGCATACAAACGCTTCAAGATGCAGTCCCTCCAGTCCATCCTGAGTTGCATTCGACCGGGGGATCTCTTAACATCCATAGATCTCCAGGAGGCGTATCTCCATGTCCCGGTTCGAAAGGCACACCGCAGGTTCCTCAGGTTTTATTACGCAGGCAAACACTATCAGTACAGGGCCCTCCCCTTCGGTCTGTCCTCCGCCCCGAGGACGTTCACAAAGGTTCTGGCGGCAGTCCTGGCATCGCTCAGGTCGCGACCCGTTCGTCTCCAAGCATACCTAGACGACATCGTAGTTCAATCGTCAAGCCACCGCCAGGCGATCAGGGACCTACGTCTGACCATGAGAACCCTCGAACTGCACGGGTTCTCCATCAACCTGCAGAAGAGCCACCTGACTCCCACTACCAGGTTGATTCACCTGGGGGCGGTCATCGACACCGTCGCCTGCCAGGTCTACCTGTCCCAGGAACGTGTGACGAGTCTTCTCAACCTTGTACAGAAGGTGAGGACATCCAGAACTGCTCCCATTGTCCTATTGTCGCAACTCCTCGGCAAGATGGTCTCCTGCTTCTCCATAGTGCCCTGGGCGAGACTGCACTCTCGGCATCTACAGTGGTGTCTGTTGCCGTTCCAAAGAGCCAAGGACAGCGATTCTCCCAGACCGGTTCCGGTTCCCAGCCAGGTACGTTCATCCCTGGAGTGGTGGAAGGCGGCGTCCCTGGCCAAGGGCTGTCTCTTCCGCGAGCCGGACCGAGTGGTCGTCACCACCGACGCCAGTCTCTTCGGATGGGGAGCCCACCTGGACAACCGAGTAGCTCAGGGGACGTGGTCGCAGGAGGAGCTCAAGCACAGCATAAACTGGCTGGAGCTAAGAGCAGCTCGCCTCGCTCTTCTTCACTTCCATCCGGCCATTCAGAAACGTCATGTTCTTCTCCTCACAGACAATGTATCAGCCAAGGCCCACATCAACCGGCAAGGGGGCACTCGCTCCAGGTCGTTGATGGAGGAGGCCGAACGCCTGGGCCTCTGGGCAGAGGACAACCTGGCCTCCATCAAGGCGGAACACATATCGGGGGAGAGCAACGTCCAGGCGGACTGGCTGAGCAGGGCCACCATCGACAACTCAGAGTGGCAGTTGCATCCGGATCTGTTCCTGGAGATCTCACGGAGGTTCGGCCTGCCAGCAGTCGACCTGTTCGCCTCCGCGGCAAACACACATCTCCCAAGGTACTTCACCAGGTACAAAAGTCAGGGGGCGGAGGACACCAATGCCCTCATGTGCCGATGGCCCCCGGGTCTTCTATACGCGTTCCCGCCTCTCCCCCTGCTACCCGGTCTCATCCGGAAGATCCTCGCGGAGCAGGCGGAAGTGATCGTCGTCGCTCCCCACTGGCCCAGGAGGTCTTGGTTCGCGGACCTGGTGAGTCTGTCTGTCAGCAAGCCGTGGAGGATTCCTCCGGAGGAGGTGGCACTGATCCAGGGCTCCATTTCACACCCGGAGCCACAGTGGATGCAGTTAGCCGTTTGGCGTGTGAGCGGCGGCTGTTAAAACGGGCCAATTTTTCCGAAGGCGTCATACGTACCATTCAGGCCTCGCGTCGACCCTCGACCACCAGGATCTATGATGCCACCTGGTCGACCTTCGTCGCCTGGTGTGAACAGCGCCGCCTCGACCCCATTTCAGCCTCCATCTCAGAGGTGCTGGACTTCCTTCAGCGAGGGCTTGAACAAGGTCTGGCGGCTAACACTCTCCGCCGTCAGGTGGCCGCACTTTCCACCGTGCTCACCTTTGGGTCCTACTCATCCTTGTCCAGACATCCCAGCGTCAAGAGTTTCCTGCGCGGGGCCACCAACCTTCGCCCCCCCGTCATTCACAGGTATCCGACATGGGACTTGCACATCGTCCTCAGGGCCCTAATCGACCCGCCCTTCGAACCGTTGCGAAGGTGTGACCTTAACCGCCTCACGCTCAAGACGGTGTTCCTGGTGGCCATCACATCCGCCCGTAGGATTTCGGAGCTGGCGGCGTTGTCGGTCAGGGAGGACCTCTGTGCTATCCATGAGGACAGGGTAGTCCTCCGACTCGATCCCACCTTCGTCCCGAAGGTCAACTCCATGTTCCACCGTGGCCAAGAAGTTGTCTTACCCGATTTTTGTCCACGGCCAGTACATCCCAGGGAGCGCCGATGGCATAGGTTGGACGTGCGACGTGCGCTCAAGACTTACATCAGACGTACAGCTGATTTCCGGCGTTCGGAAGCCTTGTTCGTCACCTTCCAGCCTCGCAACATGGGTAGGAAGGCCACCTCAGCCACCATTGGCAGGTGGCTGCGATCCTGCATCTCCTCGGCATATGCTCATCAAGCTCAACGGGTGCCTCCGAACATCACGGCACACTCCACCAGGAGCGCGGCGACTTCCGCGGCCTGGGCCACTCAAGCATCGCTTGGTGAGATCTGCAGGGCGGCCACCTGGGCCTCTCCGTCCCAGTTCGTCCGCAATTACAAGTTGGACAAGTTTGCTTCCTCCGAGGCGGCCTTTGGTCGCAGGATTTTGCAGCAGGTTCACTTAGCGACGGAATCTACCGGTGACTCTACTTCCCGCCCTGGGAACGCTTAGCTTGGGCACTTCCCATCGTTGGACTCTCCAAGCAGCTCACAGGAGAAGTGTCGTTGGCTTACCTGAACGATCTTCTCTGTGAGCTGCGAGGAGAGTCCAAACCCGCCCTTGCTCCTAGCGTAGATTCCTACACCTTGCTTGTTTGTACTGTTTCCTTTCACCTATTTACCTTTTGATTGACTGTTACCTTGCACCAGGAGTGTTGAACACCTTGAGACCAACAGGAACGAACTACTGGTCCACGCCTATATTGAAATTCTGGCAAGCACACAAGAGGAGGCGTGGCTTCAAGAAAATCAATCCAGTGCAGGGCAATCAGGCAGAATTAACCCATCGTTGGACTCTCCTCGCAGCTCACAGAGAAGATCGTTCAGGTAAGCCAACGACACTTCACAATTCTGTTAATACACTCAGAAAAGTAAACAGCATTCCTGGAATCCCTGCTGCTTCTGTTCTTGATCTTACCTACATTAAAGGTTAATAGAACTTTTATGAAACATAGCATAGAAAACTGACATCAGAAAAAAAGATCTAATGGTTCATCAAACCTTTTAATTTTTAGTTTTAGTTTTTAATTTTTTTACATTTTTGTTGGGTGATGGATATAGGTTTATCGCAAGGATGTTTAAACTCAGTTACGGATGAGCGATGTAGTGATGATTGACTACCTTGGGTCAATATTGAACTTGGAATAACTCACTATTTTAATGAAGATGATAAAAGAACAAAAGCAAGAATTCCAATGAATAGTGGCTAAGATCGAGCCATGCATGATTCTCCTCTCTTCCTACGGCTTATTTTCTCTCCCAGTTTTTATTCCCCCCACAGTTGCCATCTTCCAGCTGTCATCTTATTTTAAGGAACTCAGTGTCACTCTGTTCTTATTAATGAATCAACTTGTCGTTTTCATTTCTTAATACGCAAAGCCCCCGTCTCCCCCATATCTTATTAGAGATTTCCTTATTTTTTTAAAGTACAGTCTTTATTTCTGAGTTCTCTTACTATATGTTGTACAATGAACTCATTCTAAGTGCTGCTGCTGTGGGACCTATTTCTCTTTACTACTTTTATTACTTCTCTATAAACACTGAAATTGCTTAGTATTACCCACACTTGAAGTTATTTTGGAGAGGAAGAAGAGGCTGTAAATGGAAGATAGTTCACAAGTTGCCTGATCTTATGGGCCCACTGTTAAAGTCCTTTGGCAAAGTTTTAATAACTTTCCTTAGCCCTATAACCACAACTTATCTGTATTAAATTTTGAAGGACAAAGTTTGAATTGTTTAGCTTCTTGAGAATTCCAGCTCATTTCTTTTGTCTTTAATTGAAGTTTATTCTTAATTTTCGGGCTATTGACAAATAATTACCTGTCTAATTTTATGTGTGTAGATGATTA